>NAJQ01000572.1:0-19232 GCA_005059865.1 Friedmanniomyces simplex
ACCCGGAAAACCTAAGCGCGGCCATTCTGCCTCTCCTCGAGCGCCACACAACCACCCACGCCCTTCTCCGGGGCCGCGCGACTTTCTTATCTCGCCTCGTGCGCTCGCTGCTCTCAGCTGAAGGGTACGAGGGATTTGAGACGTCCGTTTCGATCGCGCACCTGGAGAACAGACTCGCGGCGGCGTATATGCTGGGCGCGGGGGATGAGTTCAGGATCGGGTTGGGAATGTACGCTAAACGCATTGGTGCGGAGGGGTTGAGGGGAAAAGTTGAGGAGTTGTTGAAAGGGTTAATGGGGGGGAGTATGCTGTTCGATCAGGAAGACCTGGATGCGGACGAAGAAGAGGAAGGCGAGAGACGTGGAGGTGCTCAATGGCAATGGGGTGGCGGTGATGAGATCTTAGGCTGGAAGCGCGAGGATCTGTTGAGGGAAGTGGTAGTCGGGCTGGGGAGGCAAAGGGAGTTGCAGCGGGTTACGGTACCGTATGCTAGATTCCTCGGAATACTGGATACGTTGCCTGGAGGAGAGGAGGAGGGAGGTATGGTTGTTGATGGGTAGTCCGTGGTGGTGTGCTTGTGAGTGCTATTTAGCGATGGCGTTTGGGGGTTATACTGCTGTGTTGCTGAGTGTGTGGAGTAAGTATAAGCGGCTTGAACTGCCGTTTTCGGCCATCCCGCCTTTTCTCACTCGCGCTCGCCACTTCGATTTCCGCTTCCCGATGCAAGGTCATCAATACTGATCCGACGACGTCGCCCTTGCCTCGATATATGTAGGCTCGCCAACATCAAATTATCGTAGGTCAAGGTTCTCTTCACACCTCCTCTCTACCTGCCACCATGTCCAGCACCCCGCGAGAAGAAGTCTACACCCAATCCTCCAGCAAAGAACCCCCTCTCAACCTCCACCAGCTCAAGCAAAACATGCCTCACGCTGTCAATAATGGCGAACCCGAATTCTCCGCTCCCGCCCAAACCCACCAATTCGCCGCGCTCCTCTTCGACATGGACGGCACCATCATCGACTCCACCCCGGCCATAGTCAAATACTGGCACGCCCTAGGCGACCAAATTGGAGTCCCCGGCGCCCAAATCCTGGAGACTTCGCATGGACGCCGGAGTATTGACGTCCTGGCTTTACTCGCGCCGGAGAAAGCGAACTGGGAGTTTGTCTGTGAAGCTGAGGGGCGGGTTCCGCTGGAGTATGGGTCAGATGCTGTGGAGATTCCCGGGGCGAGGGCGCTGCTCGAGACGTTGGAGAAGGAAGGAGTGCCGTGGGCGATTGTCACGAGTGGGACGCGGCCGTTGGTTGAGGGGTGGTTGGGGGTTATGAAGCTGGCGAGACCGGGGGTGTTGGTTAGCGCCGAGGAAGTGGCGAAGGGGAAACCGGATCCGGCTTGTTATAGGCTTGGAGCGCAGAGGCTGGGGTTTGAGGATGGGAGTGCGGGTGCGGGTCAGAACGGCGATGCTGGCGACGGAGCTGTTGGTGCAGTGCGGAAAGTGAATCCCGATCAGATTTTGGTGCTTGAGGATGCGCCGGCGGGTGTAAGGGCGGGTAAGGCGGCGGGGTATAAAGTTGTGGCTTTGGCGACGACGCATGCGATTGAGAAGTTACGGGAGGCGGGGGCGGATTGGATCGTGGAGGATATGCGGAGTGTGAGTATGATGGGGTGGGAGGCGAAGGCTGGGAGGGTAGGGATCGAGATCAAGAATGCACTGACTAGATAGGTGGAAGTCTTGGAAGAAGCTTAGATATAGAGAGCATGACGGTTGGCGTACCGCGCACGAGACAATCTTTACAGCATAGCGCGGGGCGTCCGGCTCTGAAACGTTTGAGGTTATTGCTAGGCTAGATGATAAAAAAACGACGCCAATAGACGGCGCATGCCCAACCCGACGCAAGTCATCAACAATGTCAAGCCTTCACCGCATCAGCACCTATCCCCGCCTGCTCCCTCTTAGCCTTCTTCCTCTGCCACGCGGCACGCATCACCTCCTTGAGAGTGCCCTCTCCCGCCTCGAAATTGCCAATACAAACTTTCACCAGCATCTCCACCTGCCCCGGCGTCCATACGAGATTATAACTCCCCGAGAACTTTGCCGTCGAGGGATCGTAATCCGGGACAGCCTTCTCGTTCGGCAAGAGCGGCATATACACCATCGTGCACTCGCGCGTATGAGCTGGCGCAGGTGGCGTCTTGACCGTGCGGCCATACGAGTCTACCACAGTCTCCGGCCTTTCGCAAGGTACGCCATCGTAGACCTGAGCGTAGAGGTCCTTGAAACGATCCGGGTCTTTGGGATCCGGACCGGGCTTGATATCATTCCGTCTCGTGAATTTGATACCGCGGCGACCGCCGATCTGATCGACGCGTTCTTGGAAAGTGTCTTTTTGCACATCGCTTGAAGCGTCCATGTTGATGATGACGTCGGCCTGTCGACTAGGGTGCAGCAAGACGTAGGTCGGGCAATTATTGTCCATGCCGCTGTCGATGAGATGGATGCGCGGGGAGTTCTCCAGACCCGGCGGGCGGGCTTCTCCAGGCTCTGGATGCGTGTAGTGGTACATGAAGTTGTGCTCGTTGCAGGCGTGTAGCGGGTGATGCTCCTGGAACTCCTCGGTGCCTTGCTTGCCCCAGAACTTTGCGACGCGGGAGGCGAGTGAGTGGATCGAGTTGCCCAGGAAGCCAGTAGGTAGGTTGCGACTGATGGTGCCGATGTACGAGGTCAATGGTCCGGCCGGAGCACTCGTGCATAGGCCCAATAGTAGCGCTAGGGATTGTTCCGGCAGTTGCATAGTAGATTTGCCCTCATCAAAGGGCCGACCAAAACCCCATGTCGGTACCCATGCTTGAGTTTCATCGCAACCAACCTCGTAGGGCGTCATCTCGCTATGGTCGGTCAGTGATCGCTTGACCAGAAGCTCGTGAGCAATCACTTACTACCACTGGAACCAAGCATCATCGGCTTCCTTGTGATCGCCTTCGCCATGATCAGCTTCTTCGAAGGGATGCTCCTTGTCTTTCCAGTCCTTCCACGGTCGCTCGTGTCGGATGGCCGTGAAGATGGGAAGCGGCTCTGCTCCGTTATCCGTATAGTCTCGGGCCGAAGACCATCGATACCACGATTTCTGCCAGCCGGAGACTTCCTTGTGTACATGTCGGCCTGGGTGCGTTGCAGGGTCGTCTTGGAAGAAGATCCCAGCTGCGAGTATCAGTGAGCATTACGCTATGTACCAGTCGTCAATATATAGGAACTTACCCGGTCGTGAAGACGGCATATAGATCCATAGCCACAGTCTGCAGCCCGCTTTTACTCTTCATTATGAGTGGACCTAGCGTAATCCGTGCACCTCCCGGCACACTAAGCACCTTCCTGATCGCTTCGCCAGACAACGGATGGTACGGCGAAAACCGCTCTTTACAATGCGCTATCACCTTGTCAAAGCTGGCGTGTCCGAAAGTGTAGTAGGCAGCGAGCGACCAGCATGAGCCCGACACTCCAGAAACATATGTGAGGCAATCCCACAGTCCGGCGTGCTGCATTTGCCTGCAATACCCCAAGCAGCCGATCATGGCTCGGAAGCCGCCACCACTACCGCCAAACGAAACTGTCGGCACGTCTCTCGCGTCAATGTCCTCCGGCTTTACGCCGACATATCTGGCGAAGTTGTCACGAGCTCGCACTTTGCGGGTAGCGATGAAAGTCTGCTCCTCAGAGCAGAGTTCGAGACCGCGGCGGACATGAGCGACTTTCTCGACTTCGGGAAACAGATGAGGATCGTGCATTTCCCTTTTGATTCTGGTCTCGAGCGCCGTCATGCCGCCCATGATCTTGAGATCCTGGATGGCTTCCGGAAAGGCGTCTTTGACCATACCTTTGATCTTCGCTCTGAAGCCCTGGTGCTCATGTTCGTGCTCGTCGCTGACGGCCATCTTGTCGAACTTGGGCCCGAGGTCGTCTGCAGAATGTTCGCTATGCTGCTGATCGTAGATGTCCTGTTCATACCGGAGTTGGGATGTTGTCTCGCTGCGCCGGAAGCCGCTACGATCATGTCAGTACGGCAATCGGCCCAGCATTGAGCGCGACTGGGTCTCCCTACTGCGGTCCCGACATCGTGGTCGATGGACTATGTTAAGGCGCTCATGGGCCTGTAGGTGTCGTCGTGGTAGGTACTTGAGGATGCATGTTTATGGCACAAGACTGTGCAATGAGAAGATCGAGCTCGACCTGACCTACGCTCTCTGCTGAGTGTTGATACTGTTCATATTAATGCTGGGAGACTGCTGGCAAGTCCGACCAATGAAAGCGAGCATGGGGAGGCACGCTGCGGTTGCAGGCCATGGCGGGTACATGTAGCTGCTTCCGCTCGCTGTCGGATGGCTCAAGCAGTGCTACCAAGCCTGCAGCAGCGGTGTCCAGTCTGGGATGCGCAGACTGAATTGACGCTGTGCGTTGGTTTTCTTCCGTCCGAGCGATGTTGTTGTCGGCTTGACGTTCGCCGCAAGAGAGAGGTCGAGAAAGTCTTGGCACTCCCGGCGGGCAAGATGCACGGGCTTCTGTTGGAGCTTTTTCAGAACTTCCCATCCTCATTTTCATCCTCAAGACACCGCGAAGAACACAATCCACCCCCCGAATCCGGGCCATCAAGATTTCCCCGACCATGACGTGAGCACCAGACGCACGACGGCGTGCTCTGCCAGTCACAGACATACGCCCCAACCGAGACACCGCGGGTTGACTGCACCAACTCACTAGGCATATCAACGCCCGAGCACAAGCATTTCCCCTTCGCAGCAGGTATGCCCTCTCCATCTCCATCTCCATGCTGCACTCTCTCCAATGATGCTAAAAACACATGAACAATCCAAATCCTATAGCATCATGCAGGACTCAACAAACTCTAGAATTACACTGAACTGGACCACCATCAGGCAGTATCAAAGGCGTGACGGTCTGATCCTTTGCTGACTACCCATCTATAGTCACCACCACCTCCCACACGCGAGCACACCAACGTGAAGCCACGAATGACAACGCTGTCTAGGCTGGCCCGCCATGGCTGCCGGCACCCGGCACTGTCCGCTATTTGAGTTCAAAGGTACGTGATAGCACTCACGACACCTGTCCCCCCCCCATTACGTGATGATACTGTGACAAGAATTGGCATTCCTCGAACCAAATACACAATGTCGAATTTGTCTAGCATTAAGTTTCAGCCTTGTCTGATCTCAACCAACCATCCTCCGCCTGCATACCGAAACTTCCTATGGGCGCTCGCTAACATGAGCCCCAGGTATGAGATCCACCGCCGCAGCCCTTCCACCCAATGCCCTGATGAGCCTTACAACGCAACGGGCGGACAGACTGCGCACTTCAAGCCTGCTTTCCATCAAAAGCGAGGCGTACAAACCTTGCGGCCGGTTGGGCGCGAAGATGCTTGTTGAGAACGCGTTCTCTGATCGCCACGACTCACCTCACGACTGTCGCTACTGAAACGTCGAGAGCTTTGCTGACCAACGTGCGATAGGTATGCTCCGCACATCTCTTCTACTACCGTGCGAAGCTTTGCAATGATGAACAACTTATTCACACTGTTTGATCGGTCGGCGCCTTAACAACGGCGGCCGAGATGAACGTTCACACACTGAAAATTCTGATTTAATGAGGTGAGTGTTCCGCTCAAGGCCGACCGCAGCGTTTCGAAGCTGACCGCTGATAGCCTGACTGCAGAAGCTTCCCACTTGACCCCTTGCACTTCACGACATGCCTGCGAGTGGGATTGCTGAGACTGATACACGGATCTAGGCCCTCCGCGCTTGCTACACCTATGATTTGACACCAGCCGGACCGTCTCATGGTACGTAAATGAGCTACTCCTGAATAACACGCTTGCATGATGCCACAAACATTATGCTCTATCCCACTGAATCCATATGTGGACTCAATGAAATCAAAATCTCTGATTGCCCCATCTCGTGCTACGCCGCTCAGGACATCCACTGCTCGATCCACCGCTGACCATGCGGTGCAGAGGCAACTCTTCTAGCAACCACGATATCGCCGATGGCAACGCAGCCTCTTCGGTTGCCCTAGGCTCATGCGGGATGCACAACGAGGGCAAACCATCACCCTCCGCATCCGCCATGCCACGCTCCGAATGCCACTGCCACACGTGCCCTTCGTGCTCCGCGAAGTGAGTACACCTCTCTCCACCCACCCACATCTGATGAACAAATATTATTTCGCTGTGTTCTTTCCGAGACACGTTCATTGACGAAACAACCAATCACCTTGGAGAACTGACTGCCTATGTACTGCAACCGATTGTGCACCTTGTCCTTTGCCACACAATCAATGACTGACAGGTGTCTTTGGCAGGTAAAGCGCGAGCTCTTGGTTCTGCATGGATGATGGGCTGGCGAGTGTTGGTTGAGTTGTTGGTGCAGCTATGGGTTGCGGAGACTTATGCGTACTACAAAGATTACTGAAGCACAATCGATGCCATCCAGATGTTCCTCCGTTGTGTCACATGAACCATCTGAGTATTCAACATCCTACTCGCCCTACTCTCCAACGCTGTCTCCTCGATCTCGCTTGATATTGGGTATGGGTGCTCTCTCGGCCACTGGCATGTCCCGTCCACTCGTATCCTTCACGCTCACCAGTCGTGGCGGCGGCGTCCCGTTATGACTCGTGATCCTTCTGCCTCCCGCCAGACTACTACCTACTTCTTCCTCTCCCCCAACATCTCTCCGCACACCCACACTCCCATCGCTCGCCTGCCTCCTCCGCTGTCCCCGCTCCCTCCTCTGCGCCTCCCGCTGCTGCCTCCTCCGATCGAAATCCAGCATCGCCGCCTGCTCATCCTCCTCGTCCTCATCCAACAACTCGCCATCCGCCGTATCGTGATCAGGCGGGTTGATCCACTCCTTAGGCACCATACAGGGCAGCGCTAACCCCACGCTCGCCGCGCGATTCAACCACGTCGGCGCGTTCTTCCCCGTCAGCCTCTCACACAGCGCGCTGGTGAAGTGATTACAATTGTTCGTGAGCAAGTTATACCTCTCCCCCAGGAAGTGCTCGCTGACTTCCTTCACTATCGCGTCGATCTCGCTTTGGCTGCGGAACGTGAAACCCTGCAGTATACCGCACCGGAAAGTCGCTCCGGGGGGCTCGAAGCGCGGCTTAGTGAAGTAGACGCCGGTGATGCCGCGGCGATTGTGGCCTCCGAAGGCATACTCGCGCTCGCCTATCACAACGCCGGAGTGGAGGAGGGAGCCGCCGAAGGTCCAGAGGAGGGAGGAGAGGCGGCCGGGCTAGGGGTGGGGGGGCTGGGGCGTTAGTTAGTGTTGTATTGGAAGGCAATGTGGATTGGGGGAGGGCGTACCGGTAAGAGGTCGTAGACGTTGATGGTGATCTCTGTCTTGTCGAGGGAGGGCTGGCTTTGGCGAGACAAGGTTGAGGAGGCACGGGAGCGTTTTAGTCGGGTGGAGGAGGAGGACGGCATGGTGGTGTTTTGGGTGTAGGGAAGCTTTGGTCGTACTTTGTCGAACTACATGTATATATATATTCTCAAGGTTTGTTTGTATCGATCCGACAGCGTTCACGGCGCCCATAGGTACGCCAAGACATCGAGATAGCGGAAATTGCGCGCTATTAGCCCTACGCAACGGCGAACACCTCGACCTCGACCTCCTGGCAACAACATCAACCCAACATCGGCATCACTGCTTAACATGGCGGCCACTGGTGAACCCTTCTACGTGCGATACTAGTAAGTTTCCGCCCCTCTGGCGCGACCACAACCCTGCTGCTCGTCCTTACACGTACTGACCACCCACAGCTCAGGCCACTCCGGCCGCTTCGGCCACGAGTTCCTCGAGTTCGACTTCCGCGTCGTCGGTGACGGCCGCTCGGCGATCGCGCGATATGCGAACAACTCCAACTACCGGAATGATTCGCTGATCCGGAAAGAGAGTACGTTTTGCCATCTTTCCCATCCCCTCACTCTGGCCTATGGGGCTCTCATTCGGGACGCTTTGCTGACGAGGCATACTATCCGTAGTGTGCGTCTCCTCCCTCATGGTCACAGAGATCAAGCGCGTCATAAAGGATAGCGAGATCATGAAGTACGTTCCATCGCCCCTCTTCCAGGAGTACCGCCGT
Source organism: Friedmanniomyces simplex (assembly GCA_005059865.1). NCBI lineage: Eukaryota > Fungi > Ascomycota > Dothideomycetes > Mycosphaerellales > Teratosphaeriaceae > Friedmanniomyces > Friedmanniomyces simplex. The sequence continues at coordinate 8,168 of NAJQ01000572.1, forward strand.
GGCGAGATGTACGACTAACCCATGAAACAGGGAAGATGACACCAGGTGGCCTCAGAAGAACAAGGACGGCCGGCAGGAACTCGAGATCCGGTTGGGGAGCGAGCACATCTCCTTCGAGGTACGGCACGCAATCCATCTTCTCTGCTACCCGCGATCCTCTTCCCACCATAGATAATATGATGCTGACATTGTTGGTTTATTCAGACAGCCAAGATCGGCTCATTAGTCGACGTCAACGAGTCTGAGGATTCGGAGGGTCTGAGGGTATTCTACTACCTGGTGCAGGATCTCAAGGCGTTGGTTTTCTCGCTGATCTCCCTGCACTTCAAGGTATGTTCGGCACGCTCTGCACACTCGAGAATCGTGGCAAGGTGTTGTGAAGCTGAGTTTGGTCCGGTACGTACTGACGGGTGCGTGCGTGATGCAGATCAAACCGATCTAAAGCGGCGGTCCGCCACGATCGGGCAGCGCTCTCGAGATGCGATGGGATGCATTGCGAGACGACCGCGTGGGCAACGACACCAGAATGAACAACATGTGAACCTCAACGAGCCGGGATGAACTCGCCGAGCAGCGCAAGGTACAGCTTGTAGCGGCACGGTCTTGTAGCTGCTACGCAATGCAGAGCCGCTGAGCAAGATAATCTAATTTCAGGGAGTGGCGTCAAAGTGCAGGCGCAGTCTGACGTACGGCTCCCGATACGATAGCGGGACAAATCGGTAGGTTCAACTGCTCCAAGGTGAAATCGATGCATGGGGCGAAAGCCTCTTGGCCAGCCCAGGACGCAAAAGAAGAGGAAGCTGACATCAGCAAACAGGTATCCTCTCAACAGCGAAGTCGAAGCATCATATGTGTCTGCTTTGAAGTGATTGCCTTCACCACTGACCTTTTCGCTTCGATGCTGTGCCTGCCTCATTGTCCCTCCTGGTACTTCCAGGTCCTGTTGCTTTCTCGAAGCGTTCTTCTTCAAGGCTATTCCAGTCTCCGCGCTCCCCTATCGATACCGCACAGCACCGCACCACCAACATCACGTTACACTACACTCGACTGCTTATCCCCCCACCTCGTAGCATGACGGGCACTTGGCAGACACGATCGATTTCCCGCGGTGGACAATCTACTAGAGCGACTGATCGTGGGGCGAATAGAGTGAGCGCCATGCCCTGACAGATACTGCGTTCTCGATCGCTAACAATTGGCAGTGCTCGGCGGCGTGATAGTCATAGGCGCCGTTGCGTCGAGCGGAGTGCAGAGATATTCGTCAGAGATATGGAGTAAAATTTCCCACAGGTCCCACAACATTGGCGCCAGCGGGTGTACAAGGCAATCATGTTGCACGAAACTCGAAGCAAACAATATGACACACACAGACTACGACATTGCACCATAACGATAGCCATCACCTTCATCCGAAAGCGAAGCCATTCAATACTTCTTTTGGTCTCAATGTCTCTCTGCGAGGTGTGCCTAGGCTGTACACACGACACGCGTGAGCATAGTGTCGAGACTCCGACAGAGCCCAGCGGAGCAATCACCCTCAGGTACCGTCATCATTCTTGCACCTCAAGCTTCTTGTCTGCTGTACGATCGCAATGCCGACTATGCATCTCACTCTGGGAGCAATATCCGCCGAGCGAACAATCGATCATCGCCAGTCTGAGGGATGACTGGTGTCGATCCCTCAATCAACGGGAGGGATGGTATTATCTGACCTGCGCAATCGCTCCATCGTGGCCCGGCTCGGCGGAAACCGTTGACAACTTCACTATGACCTTGCAGTTTTCGGGTGGCGTGCGCAATTGCTTGCGTCAGGAGAAAGCCCTCGGGGTGTACAAGGACTTGACACGCTATGCTTTCTTCGACTTCTACCCCTCCGAGGGTGCGTCCACTCCGTTCCTTGGCAATGTTAGCTGGTATGGCACGCTGACGACCTCAGAACACAAAACGTCGATATTTGGAGCACCCACGTCGGTCAACACCTCGTCTGATGAAACCTGGGCAACTGCGCAGGCTTGGCTAGATCACTGCGAGGAGAATCACGAGAAGTGCAAGGACCAGACTACGCCCGCGTGGTATCCAACCCGCCTGTTGGATATCGAGGATAGAGCAGCTTGTAGCGTCAGACTCGTGCTGAAAGGGTGGGACGTCCTCTCAAGGCAATATGCCACCCTCAGTCACTGTTGGGGAAAAAACGAGTCTGTCCGAACGCAAAGAAGCACTGTCGCGAATCTTCGTGCAGGCATAAGCAAAGAAAAGTTGCCGAGGACATTCCGCGAGGCCATTATCGTAACGCATCGACTGGGCCTCCAGTATCTCTGGATCGATAGCCTCTGCATCCTCCAGGACAAGACCGACCTTACTGATTGGATCGCGGAGTCGTCACACATGGAAAGAATCTATGCTTCTGCATATTGCAACACGGCTGCTACCGCATCTGCCGATAGTCCACAGGGTCTCTTTCGAGAACGGAACCCTCTCGTACTTCGTCGAACAGAGGTGGAGGCTTTCTTCTCGGCAGTCACCCCCGGATTGCCCTTCAGGCGCTTCACTTTGTTCGATTCCCGGTATCTCGATGTCAAGGTCCATTATGCACCTCTGAACAAAAGAGCGTGGGTTTTTCAAGGGCGTATGCTTGCACGACGCACTCTGCACTTCACCCGCGCAGAGCTTATGTGGGATTGTCGAGGCGCCCATACCATGTCCGAGGCCTATCCTCTCGGATTTTCACTGACGTCCGACGGAGTACACGCCAATCCGAGCCCCAACTGTCTTACGGAGGTGACGGAAAACGCCGATGACAAGCCGCAGAAGGCCTTTGACCTCTGGCAGGATATTCAGAACTCTTGTTCTCTGTGCCAACTTACTAATCCCAATGACAAGCTGCTTGCGTTGTCTGGGCTAGCGAAGAGGATACATCACCTCGTCAGTGACCATTACGTCGCGGGGATGTGGCTCGGACGTCTGAAGCAGCAAATACTGTGGTTTGCAGTGGACCCTTGGGACGGGAACGACAGCCCAGAAGCGAGCTATCAAAATCCGCAACAAAGGTCCTGGCGCGCACCCAGCTGGTCCTGGGCTGCTGTTGATTGTAGGACCATGAGTAATCATTGGTCAGACTCCCGGCCCCTCAGGATTCTGATTGATATCGACAATGTCAAAATCATCACGGTCTCGGGAGAGGTCACTGGACTATTGAAAGAAGCCTCATTACATCTGCATGGTTCGCTCAAGCTCGCACACATCAGACATGATCATTATACCCAGATCACAAATGTCTTTATCAACGGAACGGAATTATGCCGATCAGGGGCATACAAGATGGTCTATCCAGACATACCTGGGTTCGATTTCGACGTCCTGAGTGCGGAGAATGCGCTTTTTTACGTACCGGCCAGGCAGTGCGGTGTTGAGTTGGAAGGCCTTCTCCTGCAGCTGCTGCATCGGCAGCAAGGCACTTACCGCCGGCTGGGGATTCTGAGGTCCGTAAACCACGCGATGATCGTACAGCTTCTGGCATACCAACCGGAAGAGCAGCGGATTCCATGTCTCCAGTACCATCCCGACTCGGATGCCCGCCACACCATCCTGCTCATCTGAACCCTGCCTTTCCCTTCACGCCACTCACTGACGACTGACCCGGACGCTCGCCACACAGTTTGGCTCGGCTGAATCTCGCGGTTGCTGTCTCGCCATTGATGGACAGCAGACCCAAATACTCGCCATACCATCCGGCTCATCTCGGCCACTTCTTTGCCTTATCGCCTTTCACGGACGAAGGCCTGGATCCTCGCCATACCGTCCGGCTCGCCTGAAATCCGTGGCTGGCTTCTCACCATCGATTGACGACAGATCCGAATACTCGCCATGCTATCCAGCTCAACCCAACCTCCTCTCTACCTTCTCGCGGTTCACCTCACGACAGACCCGGATGCCCGCCACACCCTCCAGCTCACCTGAAAGTTCTGTTTGCCCTCTCACCCACGACAGATGCAGTCCATCAGCCTCGCATATGGCGGCAACCCTCAGCGCGACGGCAGCGCAAATCATTCGAATCCAAACGAAGGAACAATACCAACCACCATTTGCTCGACGGAACAGGATGGATGCGCGGTAAGAGCCGGGATAGCTTTCACAGACCATAGTAAACTGTATATCCATCACGATCCCACATCACGTCCCTCTACTCCCTAGCGTTCGATATCCGTTACTCCATCTCCCGCCACCGGCGTCGGAAAGTAATTGAAAATACAAGGACATTCACAGATGCTGGACCTATATGATCGGCGAGGAAAAAGGCAACACCTTATCTCCTGCAACAAAATGGACGATTGATTTATAGAACTATCGAAACCGGTTCGACGCTGTCGCTCCCGGAAGTGCACGTGTGATCAGGCGATGTGCGTCGCATACAGCGACACTTCCCTGTGAGCTATCGCTGGTGTGAGCAAAAGCGCCCACCAACTTCTAATTACTCTGGCCCCGACAAAACTTTTGCTCTCACCATCCCTAAATGTAGACACGCGATCAGCAGCACGATCCAGGCCGCCATCGCATCCACCGCACCTTGCAAAGACCAACCGCTTAAACCGCCTCGCAGCTCTTTTGATTCATAGTCCGAAGCGAACAAGTACATACTCCAGGTGTACAATTGGGTATATCATCTCGCCGTCCACACCGAGAATACACGAACGCCCAATACCAGATGCCCAGATGCCCCATGCCCAATGCAAAAGGCCAAGTGCGGCATTTCAAAGCCCAGTCTCACGGGGCCTACATACATTTTTTCCCTACACCTCCATCGCATCCTCCCTTGCCTTGACGAATTTCCGCCACGTATTCGTCAGCACGAGGTACCGAATACTCGCCTCGGCCTCATCGAAGACATGCTCGTCAATAGTCGGGTACACGCTGGCGAGCATGGGCTGATTCCCCCTCTCCGCCGCCGGCTCGTCGTCTTGCTCCTGCTCCCGCTCCCGCTCCTCCGCCTGCGTCTGACTGCCGGGGGTGGAGGGGGGCGCGATGGAGGAGGCCTGCGAAGCCGGGGTGCGGACGCCGAAGTCGAAACTCTTGTCCTGCGGCCAAAGGAGTTTGGGGCCCTCGGCCGTCATCTCCATGTCGAAGGCGGTGGTGCTGCGGGGGGGCTGCGACATTTCCCACGAGCCGACTAGGGTGCCTTGGTCGCTGCCGCTGCCGCCGGGGCCGCCGCCACCGCCGTCACTGCTGCCGCTGCGCGACGAGGCCATGTGGAGTTCGAAGATGGTCGCCAGGGCTTTGACGGTAGGGCCCTCGAGGTTGATGGGGAATTCGGCCGTCTGGTCCGAGACGCTGGCGGCGAAGATGTCGACGGCCACGTTGAACAACCGGCGCTGCGCCTGCGGGGTCACGTGGTCGGTCTCCGTGTCGCGCGGGGCGGCTCGCCAGGCGGCGCGCCACTCCTTGACGTGCAGGAGGAAGATGATGTTCTCGGCGGTGAAGTCTTTCGTGGCGGCGAAGTGGAGGAGAGGGGTGGGGTTGATGAGGAGAGCCTTCTCGAGCGCGGCCATGCGGTACAATTCTTTGCCGTCGGCCATTGAGTCGGCGGCGAGCGCTTCGAAAAGCTTAGCGGTGGAGTTGTCGAGTAGCTGTCTCTGCGACGACGGCACGGACGACCTGGAGCTGACCGATGCCGGTAAATGTGGTCGATTCTCCTGCTTCTCCCACTGAGCGTCATCCCAGATGGCGTGCACGGCCCGCTTGTGCTCGTAGAACTCGTAAATGGGGAAGAAGATGGTGCAAAACTGCATGACGATGATACCTGGCGCGAGCCACATGGGCGGCACCCACCAGATGTTGACGGGCTTGAACTTGGATCCCGGCGTGTAAACGGAGGCGATCCAGAGAGGAGTGCCCGGGAGACCGGACACGATGCTCAGCGCGGTCTGCAGGCGCCAGTGATGTGCGTCGTGGATGCCTCTGATCTTGTAGAGGACGTAGGGCCCGTAAACCCAGGACCAGAAGAGCTGCCAGAAAGCGGATGGGATCCTGTGGGTAGGTCAGTATGTCTTGTCGTCAGATGTTTGTCAGACTTGACCCACCATTCCAGCGACTTGCGACACTCGAATTGGCCTCTGGCATGTGAGACGTCTCCGTAGCTAGACCAGTCGCCCTGCAGGGTTGGGGAGGTAGCATAGAGTGCTCCGGTCATGACGAGCTGTCGGAGGGTCAGCAGTCGTTGTGTATCCACAAGCAGTACATGCGCTACACACCTGTACAAGCATGAAGAAGCCGATACAGACATAGCTCTTCTGGACCTCGTTGAGGTCCCGCCATCTTGTCCATACATCCGACACCTTCGCCACCTTCTTCCCCGACGACCCCGACACGAGACTCGTATCCGACATCTGCCGCGTCAGCAGCTTGTTCTGGCGGTAGCTGATGCTGCGCAACTGCGTGATGTTCGCCTGGAACAGCGCGATGCCGAAGGGCAGGTAGATGCTCATGATCCAGAACTCGGCGCTGCACGTGAAGTGGCCGTTCGTCGTGTAGGCGAGCATGATCTTGACCAGGTAGACGTGCAGGAAGGCGGTCGAGGCGATGGCCAGGGGGAGGTTGCGCATCTTGATGAAGGGTATGCGCCGGTTGACGACGAGCCACACGGTGCCGGCGCATAGCGTGACCGTCCAGACGATGAGCACCGCCGCGTAGGCCTTGCCCAGGTCGTCCCAGTTGACCAGCGAGCCCCAATTGCGGCCCTTGGGATTGAGGCCCATGGCGGCGACAGCGATCGCGGTTGTTTGTCGAAGGCAATGCAGAGAAGGGCACCGCGCGAGACGTCGGCGGTGGGAGGAGCAGCTGTAATATAGCTTCGAACGCCCACGCGACCAATGGGGGTGTTTTCGCTACTCCTGGAACATGGGTCCAGGATCCAGCACTATGAAAGCATGCGCGCCATGGCGTCTCGGCGCCTTTGCTTCGTATTTCAATTTATTACGGTTGTGTGGGCATGGGTGCCGGATTTGGGGGGGGGGGGATGCCGGAGGGGTTCGCCCGCGGCCCCGCCAGCAGGTTCAAGTTCGTTCTTCCAACGTGGCAACGGCAACGACGACATGGCGCGGCCACGCCACGCTCCAAACCTCAAAGGGTCGGAAAGTGTGAAGGTCGCGCAGCCAGTCACGACGCAGCCTGCAAGTCACCGAAACAGGAACGGCCGAGGAGGGGCGCAGGTCGGATGCAGTCTGGACAAGATTGGGGTCGAGTGTGACTCTGGCAGAGATTGGTGCATATGCCACAAAAAGATGATCGCCGACGTATCGCTTCACATTAATCTGCAATCAATCACTTTGGTGGGTGTTTCCTCCTTGGCGGGCACCGATGACAGGTCGCTGTCCAGATTGTCGGGTCTTCCTGGCCAAGCTGCATGTGGTAGATTAATACCCGTATGCATAAAAATTCCGCTGGGATGCTGCACACTTGCGGGCCTCGGCACCGATCGGCATCTGGTCCCCGATGTGTTGGTACCGGGTTTGATGCCTCCAACGCTCCAACGCTCCATCACCCGTCCCGACTATACACTGATGAAAGGACGCCTCCCGTCTTGATCAAGTCGAGGGTGCAGGTGGAGCGGACCGACGACCGCCATAACGTGCGCCATCGCGGGCAACTTGAACGACGACTGATGATGATGAGAAGAAGGCGGAGCTGCCGCGTTACGACTCCATGTACCTCCGTACCGAGATCGGACGATGGTGGTTGGCGAACGCTGTCTCGGAAAACTGATCGCTGCAGGTTCGAGAGCATGCAGCCAGCCGCTGATGTAATCATACTGCCCTCCATCTGAACGATCCTACGGTACCTTTAGGCGACGACATGGCGAGACTGCTTGGAAACGCTCTCAGCCCGAGCATCAACTACTGTATGCCGATGTGATATCTATGACCTGTCACTTCACACCAACGAGCAATCGGCGCCGCAGGATGGATACGGGAGGGGTGGCGCGGAAGGGTTACCACTCCCCTGCCACAACGCCTCATCTGCTATTCTTTGTCCTCGAGCCCCTCCCCCAACGAGGAAAGTGACCGCGGGCGCGATCTCTGATGACAGTTCCTCCTCACTCTACCGTTGAACTCAGTCTTGAATTGAATTCAAGATCGATCATCTCCTGTCGGGCTCGCCCCGGCAGCACCGGGCAGGCATGCGGTCTCGAAATACATCCACCCAGACTCCCGTGACGGGTAGCAGGGTCGAACAGTACTCGGGTATCTTCGGCGGTGCTGTCCGATCGAAGCTAGGGTACGTTGGTAACCATTTAAAGCAGTGGATTCGGTCGACGTCCAAGGTCTAATTGTTCGGGCCGGGATTGCGCGTAGCTGCCAGTTTTGATCGGATGTAATAAGAGGTGAACGAAAAGCAGCAGATGGTGGCTTTAAGGTGGTGGCTTTGGGGGAGTTGCATGCATGACCTGCAGCCCTCTCTGGGGAGGCTAGTCCTTTGTCTCTCTGGGTTCACATGAGGGGAGGTGGCTGGTTTTAGAGTCTCGACATCACTGACGGCAAACGAAGGGTACTGTACCAGAACAGTCACTCAAGACAGACGGTGAAGAACTCATCTCACGTCGGGTAGCCATGTGAGCCTTCCAGCTTCAGGCTGGGACCGGCAACGATTGCTGTCGCGACATGAGTACTCCCGACGGGTCGGCAGATTGGACCACACCGGGGACGGTCGACGAGAGTCTCGACCCATCCGTTCTGCAGACAACGGTGGCGCTCGCTTCCGCCTTCGGCACGGCTCAAGTAGCTTCCCTGCGCAAACATTGCCTACCTAGATCCGGACAACTTGGACCTCTTGACGGTCGTACGCCACACAGCCAGAGTAGAGGAATCACCATTCCAGCAGCAACGATGGTAGTTCTCGCCCCCGTCTTCACGAAGCTTCATTCTCTCGTTTGGCCACCGCTTCCAGCCCACCCTCATCACGAAATCGCGGGAGATCTGTTCTCGTTCCCGAGCGCAGTTTCTTCCGTCCAAAATTCGCACGTCAGAATCGAGCCCTTAGGGTGTGGTGGCCAGGCCTCCGAACGTCATGTACAAACATCACCACCTCGTTCGCGCCGTACTTTAGTACTTGCGCGAGATGGCGCGGATAGACGTCAAGACGCGCGTGCTGGTGGTAACCACGAGCATACTTGGCGTCGCTTGACTAATGTGGCATCATTATTGACGGGGTCCACCGGAATCACAGTCGAGGCCTATAGAATTGCCCGTACCGCAAGCGGAAAGCGACGGGTCCAGTGGTTACTGTCAGTGTTTGGTTCGTATCGTGTGCCTTCGAATTCGTGGCCAGACAAACGCTTCTAGGTAGGATTGCTCCGCTTTAGTTTGCTCCGGTAGGCGATGCCGGTGCTTGACCTATGCCATCAATCTAGCACTCGACGGGTGATCAGACTCGAGCTCCGACTGGTACATCCACTCCAACAAGTGCAGCCTAGTCTCCCCAACCCTGGAGACTATTTACCAAGGCCTTCCAGAAGCAAGCTCTCGGTGCTGCCTCTACGACTCTATCTCGTCTACTCTCCGCAGGTCCGCGCACTAGTCCTGGAGCCTCACCAGCCGCCGTCGCATTCCATCTCATTTCGACCCTACTCTGATCAGCGTACCGCAGCGATGATCTTCTCAAGCTCCTCCCGCTTCCTCCCTTCCTCCATCGCCTGGGCACGGACTCGCCACCTCGGCCACCTGGGCTCCGCGTACCCGGGTCGCAGCCGGTACTCATAATGCACCCGCGTGCCCTTCTTCGTCGGATGCTCGGCGCGGTTGAGCCAGCGCTTCAGGAACTTGGGGTTGTCGTCCACGGATTGCGTATGAGTAGCGTTGGGCTGTATCTCGACGAAGATGGTGCGGTGCTGTGGGAGGTTGGTGCTGGGTAGGGCGCGGATCTCTTCTTCCTCGTGCCGGTTGAGGAAGGTGACGATGTGGCGGAAATCGTATTCGAGGGCTGTGGTGTGGATGTCCGCGAGGAGCCAGGCGGCGTGCAGGAACTCGGTATGGATCTGTTTGTTAACGCGGAGGAGCGTGGAGGTTTTGGGGGCTAGGGCGCGGTGGACCAGTTGACGGGAGAGGAGTACGCCGCCGGTGGATGCGAAGACGTATTCGTAGATGATGTTGCGGAGCTCCGGGAGTAGATCCAGAAGCAGGGATAGTCTGGTTGGGTCGGCTTTGAGCTGGGTGGCGAACGTGTCGAGGTTTATCGGCGGGATCGAGGCGCGCTTTCTCTTGCCTAGAGCCATAGAGAGTGCCGTGGTGCGTGGGAGGGTACTGGTTCAGGACCGTGGATATGGAGAGGGTGAGCGTTGGGAAGTGATGTGCGAGGTTCTGCTCATTAAAGATACTGGTTCAGTCATTGTGTTGACTGTGTTCAAAGGATGTGAAAACGCTTTTGGTTCAACAGCGCCACAAGAGCTGCGCAGTGAATATACAAGTTTGCACTCTAGAGTGTAGGAAGCACGAGGTAAGGTAGGTTAAGCTCAGCTTGAGACCTTCTACAAGGCACGCATGTATGTGTTCTACGAAGCATCAGCACCAGTAACCTGCTCACTCTCGAGCGCGGTAGCTTGACAGTAACGACGGCGCTTCACTGCGTGACCGTGAGAGTAGCTGAGAAAAGATACATGTATGTGTTAGAGGCGACGAGGCAACATGCGAGGACTTTGGATGGCGACGTTTGTTCTTCGCCGCGGAGGACGGAGGCGTTCCGCCTGCTCTCCCCCATACCAGACGAAAGATCTTGGCGAGATGCGTCTCCTTACCTACAAGCTCCCATTCTTCACATGTCTGATCCCAAAGGCGCACCGCCCGCCGAGAAGCCAGTAGCAAGCACCGCCCCTCCAGCGGTCCCAAGCAACAATGGCACCGGCGTCAACACCTCCGCCACGGCGCCGAAGAAGTCCATGGCGGACCAGAATCCTGCCTTCAGAATGATGGGTAAGTTGAATACAAGACCCCCCTGCCCAAGTTTAAACCACATACTCATCGTCTGTAGGTCTCCCCCGCATCCGCCTCCCCTCCCGCAATTGGCTCATCTTCCTCTCCCT
>NAJQ01000573.1:0-19181 GCA_005059865.1 Friedmanniomyces simplex
TGGCGACCCTAAAAGGTCGCGAGCTCAAACAACGCGCACAAGTGCAAGGCAGCAGCGGCAAGGACAGGCTGGCTCTCCACCCTTTCTGACATGAAGGTACCAGCTGCCTTCAGTTCCTATATCAAGCCATAGATACCTCTAGCAGCTACTTCCCGTCCTTTCTGCCGCTGCACTTGAGACGCCTCACCAGGTCTAGCCACCATGTACGATCCTGATGTCTTCGCCGTGATCACAGCGCACGATACGCTGAACTTGGCAGACAGCGCCCTTCGGCTGGAGCACAATTCGAGATGGTTTAGCAAAGCAGCTGGGGGTGTCGCCTTGGAACCTACTTTGAACAGTCGTGAGACCACGCCTGCCGATGACACACCGTCGGGCGACGTGGAAAAGAAGGAGGTGTTGGGCGATCGCCTAGTTGTGACCTTCTCGAAGCTGTTCGCGTCCGACACCTTTGAGAACGGGCTACAGCTGGGCACAAACCCGATCTCATCTCATGTCCTTCTGGGTCATCGCGGAACGAAGTCAATCAGCGGCAGACAGGTACGTCAAGTGCGCTTAAGTCTGGCCTCCACCTGACTCAAAAGTTCAGTGCAATATTACTGTGGACGACGCCCACAGGATTTGGCTGCACGACTATAACTCGACGTACGGTACCGCAGTCGAACACAACGGCCAGAATAGCGCCGAAGTGCGGAGGAAGGAAACGTGGCTCCTGGGTTTTTCCTTCGGCGCGGAGGATAGGTTTTCCGGCACGACGATTCATTGCGGCCGCTTTGCCATTCGGATCGATTTTCCAAACCACGAAAGAAAGAGCCCTCGCTACGTCGAGAACCTGCAAGCGTTCGTGGACAAGCTCAAGGCAGCAGCGGAGAGGAGCATGGTTGACCCTCCGGGCGTCGAGGCCCTTGGCTTGGACACCGCGCCCTCGACGCAAGCCCCTAGCGAAGCTGCAACTCCGCGTGAAAGGCTCATCTACTACGAAGTTGCAGAAATTGGGGCGGGAGCGTATGGTAAAGTCCTGAAGACCATCAAGGCACGAGATGGGAAGGCTTTTGCCTCGAAGATATTCAGAACTCCACCGAATAGAAACAAGAGGCGACGGGACGACCCGGATCCAAATTGGCTTATGAGCATACGGAGAGAGTTTGCCATCATGAGGGACAATCCCCATGTGAGTCTCGCTGCGCCGTTCGCGATGTGGACCACGATACAGAGCTAATCATACAGCAGCCGAATGTTATCCAAGTGCTCGAGCTCCGAGAGACCCCAAAGCCTGCGATGATCATGCGTTACTATCCGCTCGGGAACATCGTCAACGCCAGCACGAATCAGGACGAACACGTCACGGCTTGGGGACACATCCTCTACGGCCTGAGCCACCTCCACGCCAAGGGGGTAGTCCACCGAGACCTCAAGCCCGAGAACATCCTGGTCGAGAGGGATCCGCTCTTCAAGGTCGTCATCGCCGACTTCGGCATGGCGAAGGTCGCCACCGGCGACGCGCTCCTGCGGACGTTCTGCGGCACGCTCAAGTACGGCGCGCCCGAGGTGTTTCCCGGTATGAGTCGCGGTCACGGGCCCTTGGTGGACGTTTGGTCGCTGGGCGTCATGGTCTACGAGTGGCTCTACAGTGTTGTGAACCCACCCGACCTTCCCCAACGGAGGGGAGAAACGGAGGAAGTCTCCTGGTTCGCTTGGCTGGACCTGTGGATTGATCTGCTGCTCACGAAATTGGAGGACGAGGATGACGACCGGGCCATTCGGATCCTGAGTTGCATGATTGAGACCAAGGTCCCTTCGCGATGGCCTGCGAGTCGGTGCCTAACGCAGGGATTTGACAGCGGCTTATTTGAGAGGCGGAGGGCTGATGGACTGGTTATCTGCGCCGGCGAGCGGCACGACTCGGAGCTTTCTGTTAGGGTGCAACAGGACACCGGAGCCAGGACGCCAACTGCGGCGCCATCGCTCAGCCCGAGTTTAATACTTGAGAAATCGGCAGTGACTATCATAGAGGGGGATCTGTGGGGTGAAGTGAACTCGCTATGATCTTGTCTTCGTCTTTTGTCCCGCCTACCTCTTGCTATGTAGTCACATGATCTGAACAGTCAACCTCAATTTGCGCTGCCCCTTTCGCCAGCCGCCTGCCTCTGCACATCTGCATCCTTGGAAAGAGGTCCAGAAGGCGAAGGGTAGAGGGTGTTGGTTGTTCGATTCGCCGCGGCCCTGATACCTTCAGAATTACCTCTCAAGCACAAGCACCTCACAAACTACCAACTCCTGCCTTAGGTTCTTCGCACTGTAGCCGCAACAGCGTACGTGCCGGCTGGCACAGTTGTCACGTTTCGAGGTCACGTGTGCGGCTGAGGAGCGGAGGTGCAGAGTTTTCATCCCGTCAACACACATAGAGATAATTATATAACAATCACATTAATTCACATTAATTGAATCTGTACACGCGTTGGTATTGATTGCATAGATATTCTCTTAGTTGCGAGGCCCCGTGTCTACACCGGCATTTTCTAACGACCCTTACGCGGCGCGACTCTGCCACTTCTTTCCCAGATCTTCACAAGCTGTGTATCCATCTAAACAGACTTAGCTTCCAATTCGTGCGAGGAAAAGGACTTTGCGCTTACTATGCGGAACACGGGCTAACGTTGGGTAACCTAGAGTAAAACCATTGCGCCTTGGGGGCTAGTAGGCGACGGATCTTGGGCACGTTGAGTTGTTGCAATCGACTACTTCAGTCCTGCTTCGCCGGACTAGTCGGCCGTTCACTATTGTAACGAAAATAACGGTTGTAGTTGTATACCTAACAAATGTATAAGGCTAGTAATACTTGCATACAGTACCTGTAAGAATTGGACTCACATGATAAACTCTGCGGTAATGGAGACGTCGACTAGTTGTCAATTTATTGAAGGATGGGAATGCGATTACTGTAAGTGTAAGAGGACGAGGGTAAGGACGAACTTATCAACAATAGCACTACGCTGCGAACAGCTTACAAAAGCATAGCTTCCGCACGTCGCATTCAGGCCGCATCTCGAGTTATCGGCTGGTTACCTCTTGCAGCAAACCCTGCTTAAGGGGTGCGGATGTTGTCTCGCGCAGTTCCATTACATGCCTAACCAATCAAACAACGGCACGTTACTTCGTCTTGCATTAGTTATAGTGTGAGCTGCAAACTAATGCATAAGCGAGCTTCCGGCGACAACACAATGCGTTACAAGGGAGCAGCGCGAGTTTGGCGTTCGTGATGTCTTCAAATTCGAACACCAAGCCCTTACGGCGCGGGTCGTTCCGAGCTACGCAATAGGTTAGACATCGAAAATGCATTCGGCTTGCTTCTGCGGCCTTCTACCTAAGCGGATGCGATGTGTAGTTGCCGGAACGACACTGAATCCCTCGCGAATTTGATCTATGCACCAAACATACAGCAATAGCTAGCGAAGCTTCCCCGGCTAGTGTTGTACCCGACGAATAGGAGGGATGGATCTCGTACTCCCTTGCATCTCAAGCAATCTGCGGGCAAGAGAGAGCTATAGTCGCCGAGACCGCTACCGCATACACGGATCGTGCTACCGTACCTTGCAGTTAGCCTATTCCACCGTTACGCCCGAAGCTTGGCTTTCTCGAACTATGAGCATGGGATCAAGAGAAGGATTATAATGACGGCCCGCCCGCTTGCATTCGGTCTACTATTGAGCGGAAGATATGTGTGAACAACAGGGCTGCAAGTAGAGATACCGAGCAGGATGTCGTTCTCGCTCCTAGTACGTACTAGCGGCTTGTCTTGAAGTCCAAAGTTGAAGCGCTAACGTCAACGTTGGGGGCGTAGTCATTTTGGGGGCGTAGTCATAAATTTCATCTCGACTCTGTTCATACTCAAATATCTCAACTACTACTGTATACACTAACTTCAGATTAAAGCACACATTATATTGATATCTATACTACAGCCCTGCACGTTCTCACTGTATAACCTTGTGTTTTACACCTGCTACATGTCGGTGCTTGCCTCGGAGGCCTTAGCACTATCTCCATTCTTTGCGTCTCAACTACTGCACCTTAAGCAACTACAATACATTAAGCCTTACTAACTAAGATAGCATAATAGGACTAGAGTGCCTTCCTTTTCTTTGTTCTACGCACTTGTAGGGCCTTGTTTGCCTGTCGTAGATCCAATATCTAAGACTGCAGAAGCGCAGTTATAGCAGCTATAACCTATGCACCTTTGGAGAGCTAATTAAGGCTTTGTAGATTGGAGCTAGCGAGCTGTTTTGATGCTTCTAAAACCGCTGCTAAATTAATGTCGCCTGTTAGCCTACCTCTGTTGTGTTGCATAGGGTTCTTAGCTACTACGAGCCCTATAAACATAGCGGAGTATCATCTTGTAGCAGTAGATTAAGGCGTAACAGAACTGCGTCTGGATTTAAGGGGAATAAGCTAGCACCTCTAAAGCTAGCTTGGATATTGTTCGCAGTTAAGCTTGTATTAATAGCTGCGTATATCGAAGCGATAAAGTCCAGTTTAGTAACATGGAAAATTTGCTTCTAGATTAAGCTCTAATTCTGTTGTAAGAAGGCCTGTTTCAATAGCCTAAAACAGCCGACATCTATAGGTTATAGTAGGTTGTTGCGACCCTATAAGGTAGTGTTACGTAGTAGAGCTCGGTAGGCTTAGATAGTGTTAAGACACGGTCAGTATTAGGTGATACTTCTCTCGTTAATAAACTGCTCTACTGGAATCGTTCCTAGGTATGCGAAGACCTTTCAGTTAGATTGCAATATAAGTTGAACACGAATTACATATAAAGAAAGCACGCCTGCTATATACATAGGAGATTCGTGTCTCTTAGCGACTATCCGACCGTTCGACCGTGTTAGCGGTTAACCGGTCGGTCCGTCCGCTCGACTATTCGACTAGTTAGTTAGTCGTCTAGTTAGTTCGACTATGCCTAAGGAGGTTTGGTCGGTTACGTAATTTCCCTAGACCCTTAATTAGTTGTTATCGCGCCTTTTCCTTGCCGTCTATAATCTTCTAGCGCATGTTCGTAACATAGGTGTAACAAATGCGGCAGCATCTATATAAGGATAATGTTGTGCTCCTTATAGATGTCTCGGAATTCAGGTATTGTAGGGCTACTATAGTTATCAAGGACAAGGCAGCGCTTACTACTAACTGTCCTTATGCGCGTATGCTTCTTAAAGTGTTTAATCTACTGTATGCTAATCTTGTTTGTAGTCTAGCTATTGTCGCTTAGAGTAAAGGTCCATGTTAAGAGTAGATCTGCAAACTAAGCGAGGTTGTATTCCTTCCCTTTAAAGACGAAGAACAGCGGAACGAGGAAGCCCTTTGCGCTAGCGCCTTAAATCAACGTAACCTACTTAGTATTTGTCGGCTTAATCTGCTTTAGTCTACTATCTTGCTCTATAGATGTAACCACTTTAGAGGCCGAGATCTAGCCTATTTGGAAGCCGCATTCGTTGAAGTTATACTTGTCGTTATCTACAATGCTATGCTTGTTTACTGTGTTCTGTACAAGCCAAAACTAGGCCTCAATAACAACTAGATCTTCATACTGCTTCCTCTAGCATTCGTATACCCTCCTAAGCATCGTAGAGAGCTCTAGTATTCTCGTAATAAACGAGTATAGCTAACTTCACTACGCGCTTTGCAAATTGCATCTGCTATCTCTTTAACTAGGGGCACTAAAGGCGATAGTCCTTGCGCATTAAGCCTCTAGATATTCCTTATAAGCACCTGCTTCTCAATAATGCTAAGCCGTGTAACCTTGATATTATAATGCTCCCTTGCAGTGCCTCCCTTTATTCTTCGAGATAGCGAGGTTCTAGGTACATTGTACGCCTGCGTAGCGCATGAAATAGTGGAAATTTGACTAGATTGGAGAGCATGTACTGCGAGCAATATGCTGCCTTTATCTAAGCTAGATTGGACGCGTTTTAGTTAAGGCATAATGTTGTCCAATAATTACAGAGTTAAGATAAAATTTATAACTACGCCCCCAAAATGACTACGCCCCCAACGTTAACGTTAGTTGCTGTAAAGTTTGCTAGCGTGCGTCCAATCGACATAAGTGTAAAGATTTCCATCAATTATCGTAGAGAGCGCGATATAACTAAACGCTTCGACAACACAAGTATTTTGTAGTCTCAAATCGAAAAGCAGTTATTAACCTAGGCCGAGCTGTTCTGCGCTAGCAAACGACTAATGCTTGCTATTTCATTCGACTACGAAAACGTCGTTTTAGCTATAGACTAGACCCGCAGGAAAGGCGTACGGCCCTTAGCAACTAAGAGAATGCTTGCCGAACGTAACAAACAGCTTAGGGCAGAAGAGGAATCTTCTAGCTAAGTCTCTGCTTAGCGATACGTTTATAAATTGATGCGTTCTTCTAGAGCTCCCTGCTATCTAGGACCTTATTGTTGGGTTAACCCGGACGGCAAGAAGCACTATAAGAACTTACTACATAAGACTGCTTATTAGGTACGTTAAAAGCGGTAGTACTCTTAGATTACACGAAGACGCTCCTTACTCCTTTAGAGAACAGATCTACGCAGAGGAACAATAGTCTATAGAGCAGAGCTTAAGAGGCATTGCTACCAATAAAACAACTAGCGAAAGTATGCTACCTATTAACATTCAGGTACTCCTGTTATACCCTAATAGTAGTTCTATCTTAGCGCAACCTTGTGTTGCGATGCAATCCGAACCTCCTACTCTAGGCCGCGCTATATTAGGCATTCTAGGGTTTCGAGACGAACATATAGAAGACTATTGCAAATAGCAAACAATAAGATACTGCGGCTCGGCACTACGCTAGGAATTCGAGAAGGCCTATAACCTAGCATTAGCACAAGGGATATGCCTTAAGCAGAAGCTAGTTAGTCTAAGCGCACTCGTTCAATAGGCGTTAGTAATGTATTACTCTACATAATATGCACTCGAGCATACCGAGTTAATCGATGCGCTTGCGATAGCGACGGCTGCTATAACGGTAAGAACTTAGTAACTTAGTGCAGATAACGAATTAGCGCTATAGTGCAGGGTAATAGTCGCTTTAACGTACCGCATTTGAGGGCAGTAGATAGAGGTAGAGGAGCTAGAGGTAAAGGTAATAGAGACGAGTAGGAGGGTGCTAGGTAGCGCGCATCTAGACACGCTAAGCACTATAGCTAACCTCGCTGCGACGTACCGGAATTAAGGGCAGTAGAAGGAGGCGAGACATCTGTTACATACAAGAAGCAGTAGATAGTAGCGCGGAAGTGCTTGGAAACTTCTATCCCGACACACTAGTAAGGATATCTGCAGTAGCGGAGCTAACTAGACATAGAACACAAGGTCCTAGGAGGTCAAGTTATAGACACATCTTATTCTATAATCTGGACTCCTCGGAAAGGGAAGTAAAGCAGACAAGTCGTAGGGAATGCTAGCAGAAGCTAAGGCCTAATCGTTCTTTATAACCTGCTACGAAGGGTTTTAGTCTAATTGTATTATATCTTAGTATCTCCTAGGAATCCTTCTCTTTCCCTCCTACAAAGTTAGGATTACTACTTCGTGTATTATCTTACTCTAAAGGCTAGCGACGCTTGTCTATTCTACTGCTGCCTCGAGAGCGATATAAATCTCGGATGCCCCTTAGTAGCACTACCTTACGTACTAGCGCTATCGAGGGCGGAAGAGCCCGCAGGCTAGATAACTTAGCGAAATGCTATGCTCTAGATTACGCTGCCGCTTGTTAAACAAGCGTCCTACGAGTTATAGCAGTAATGTGTGCTGTCTATCGAAGTATCCTACGATGTGCATATAGTCGCTATATCTACAATATACAAGCTTACTAGCCTCTAAAGCTCTATATACAAGATTAGGTAGAGAGAAAGACTTCGTTAATGTAACTTTCGTAGGTCAAAATAATCGCAACGTTAGTATTCAAGACTAAGAAGGCATTTAGCGCAAACAAAAGCTACAGCCTTTCTCCGATAATATAGGCTTAATTCGATAAGGGGAAAGCGGTGCATAAGGTTAAGGTTACGCAGGGGATTGTTTTAATACCAAATGCAAGGTTAACAAGGCGCTAGTAATGTTATTAACATGTTGTGAAGTGGAAGTACCTCCTTGTGCGTTCCGCTACGCAGGGTCTCCGCAACGCGAGGATAGGGGTTATAATAGCTAATGTTGTTTATTGCCTATTTGTGTTACTTATCGAGACTAAGAAAAGCGGAGGGGATCCGCAGAAGGCTAGATATTAGATCGGAATTTAGGCCTAGGCTATGTTCAAGCGTCTGCGGCTCCTGCTAGAGGCAAACGGTTGTCCGAATGAAACCTTACCTTGTATTCTACTCTTTATAGCAAAGGGCGAAAATTTCGAGCTTTATATTTCGTTATAGGACTCCGATTATACTATACTATTCTTCTAGCGTGTTAGCCTTACTTAACCTGCAATCTACCTTCAAACTATGCTAGTAAGGTCTAGGTTCCTCTGCCTGCTAACACACTAGAGAGAGGTACTAAGACGTTGTTATTGAACCTCTAAGGTAGATCGCAGTAAGTCTTCAAATCTTCGAATAATGTATAGATACAAAGGGTGTTCTCTCTCTATACCCCTACGGCCTAGCCCTGCGCTATAGCACTAGTCTCCTCCTAGCTATGCTCTGTCCCTCCCTAACCGCATCCGCCTCGTACATCGTTCGGAAGAAAGTCGTCTTAAGCTTTAGGGGCGCTACTTCCCAATCGCAGCATACTACGACCTATCCGCTTGCTACGTTAAATCAAAGACACTAAGGCGCTAAGAGCTAGGACGATAGCTTAGCCTTAGGCGCACGAGGCGTAGGAGGACTAAAGCTAAGGTGCAGGCATAATGGAGGTACTCTCCGCATCGCTAGTGCAGGTGAAGTCAAACCTAAGGCTGTTATTTTCAAGCGATATGATTGGTCATTGTCGCAGAGCCGCTAGCTGGCGTACGGGCAGCCTCAACTCGGCCTCAACACGGCAATGGGGTTGAGGCGGACGTATTCGGAGATGGCAGTGTCCGCGCTGCCTTGCAGACTCTCTGCAGGCTCCCAAGTGTCCTCCCACCTGACCCTATAGAAGAGCTCACGCCGTTTCCCACGATGCACACTGTCAACAATCCGGTCGACAACCCACATCGGTGACTTGTGATATCTGGGGTTCGGGCGAACCGGCCTAGCTTGGTGCGATGCTGGAGCTGACATTGGACTGGTGACCTCAGCTTGAGACGATCTTTTGCGACGCCGATGTGGAATGGGGAGAGCCGGTAAAGACGATTGGGGAAGCCGGTCTTGCGTTATACGGATGGTCGCCTGCTGTTTCGGCCGCGCTCGCGGACGCTTGTTCGAGACCGGAAGGTGCCAAGGTCACTCTAGCAACTTGGAGGCGCGAGTCAGCAAGGTACACCAACCAAAGGGTAGAAGTAAGGCCTTCCCAACCCGACCGACCAGAGATGGCGCAGCCAACCTCACTCCTACCGCTTATTGTCACGTCGAGACGGCCGCCAGCGCCATCGGATCTGTCAATAGCAACCGCTCGGTCTACATGCTCGCCTGTGTTCTGCTCGAAGGAATCGTCGGTGTCGGAGTCTCCGTCCAGCGCGCGCTTCTCCTGCCGTCCTGTGCGCTTCGCCCGCACCTCAACGACGGGCTCGCTGCTACAGCCGCAACGATGTGGTGTGTCGAGGATGTCGCGGTCTTCGACACCGCGGCTACTGGAGCGAGTGGGACGGACCTGCGTAAGCTCCGCCGACGTTGCAGTAGCAGAGACCCGCATGGGTCGCCGGCGATACAGCCGCCTTCGCACTGTGGGAATAATGTCATCGCTATCACTGCTGACAGTGCTTGCGATCTCAGTGCTCTGCACAGGCATCGCGCTCACTCGAGACGACCTGAAGAGCGCAATCTCGGCGTTGTCCAAAGGAACGCAGGTGTCGGCTGTGGTCAAGGAGACCGGCTCTACGACAGGAACGGCCTTAGTGGGACTGCTACATCGCGGATCAAGTTGGGCCCGGTCCGCCAGAGGCCAAATTGGACGAGCGCCGCCGACATACTCTGCGAGTGCTCCTGTACATGGCAACCTCTGGGCAGCGACATCTTGACACGGCGCTCCGAGCTGGCGGGAGTCCTCGAAGTGGCCAGTAGGGCGTTGATCTACAATATGTGTTCGGTACCGCAGCGAGACATTGACGTCGTCCTGATCGTGATTGGCTAGGAACGCCGCTTCCTGACGCCGTCCTAGTGATCCGGTATCTTGAGGCGACGGGTGGAGCAGTGACAATGCCTCGGCCGCTGTCGGGCATGGATCGGTAATGCCTGGCCCTCGTTTAGCGCTCTCGAGGTTGTTCTCGTTCTTCGAGGCTGTAACCGGTGGCACACGTGCATGCGGCAGACTTGGCAGAAGAGCCTTGCCTACGGCAGAATCACTCAATGAGTCGACCATACGCGCAGCGTCCGCTTCACGCTTGTGCACTCCAGAGTCTCCAGTAAGATGGCAGGCATTTCCACTAACGTCCCAACAGTCGAGCAGCTGGCCAGGCGACCATGACCCCTCGTCGATGGCAGTGTTCCCGTGACACTGAAGGGTTCCGCTGTCGTCGCGCAGATCGGGAAGCTGAGAGAGCGTTGGACTGAACATGGAGTAGGCGTCCGTGGGTGCTGCCATACTGATGCTAGGAGGCGTGACACATTCGGTGAAGGTAACTATGGGCGGTTGTGTCAGCGCATTCACAAGCTAGAATTATTATAATCCCTCGACGACTTACCGAACCTTGTGGTGTTGTGATAGCTCACATCGCTCGCCTCGCCGCTGGCGTGATGTGCGAGAGGCTTCCCGAGACCCGGCGCTCCTGTGTCGCATATAACTCGTTATTTCTTTTTCTTACAAGGTGGACCAGTATAGAAAACTATATTATCCAGCTGAGTGGCAGTCTTGAGCGGGAAACAGCTGATCGTTTGGGCCATCGTCAAGAACGCGGAAAAATGGGGATTGAGGACGGAAGATGAGGATGGCGAGCTTCGAGGCCGATGGACGCGACGCTCTCCCTATATGTATCTTCAGATGGCCAACCGCCGCTACTAGCAGGCCGCAAAGCGAAGACACAGGAAAACTGACCCAGTGTTGGCTACTGCGGCCTTCTCGACAAGATAAGATGATGATTGGCGCTTGCCATAGCAGCTGTGCGTCGCGTATGCGCCGTAGGCAACAGCTCGTTCCAAGTCCTGTCTTCGCCGCTTAGGCGCTAAGTAGGCGGAGCGATACAGGCAGTGCAGGCCACCGTTGCTGAAGGGGGCCCGCTGCGCTCACGACGCATGCACTGCGCCTCGGACGCGCGCAGCACTCATCCATCAGGGCCACAGATCCGCATATAAGTGACGCGGAGGTTTGGCCTGATGCGGACGTTGCAGACCTCAATCCAGCGTAGCCAGC
The DNA here is from genome assembly GCA_005059865.1 of Friedmanniomyces simplex. Lineage (NCBI taxonomy): Eukaryota > Fungi > Ascomycota > Dothideomycetes > Mycosphaerellales > Teratosphaeriaceae > Friedmanniomyces > Friedmanniomyces simplex. The sequence continues at coordinate 11,461 of NAJQ01000573.1, forward strand.
CTGTGTATGCGGAGAGCCGATGACGACCACGATGCAGCCGAACCTGGCAATGTGCAGGACATGGTACGATGAGCGCTAGCTAAGTAGCGATCGCAAGGGAGAGCCAGGGGGAACGGCGAAGGCGCAACGCAGCTGATCGCAGCACCCCAGACGAGGAGGCGTGCAGGATCATGTACCAGCAGAGACCTAGACCAGCGGTTCGGCAAAGCTCACAGATCGGAGAGAACGTGCCGATGTTGGTAGCCGCTCAGTCGTCGCTTCGCTCGCAGCACCAGGCAGGGAGTATCGCGAGTCCCGTAGTAGGTCCAGTGGGGAGGGCGCAGATGGTGCGACGAAGACGCGCGGCGTCCAGAAGCTGGTGGGCAGAGCGAGGCGACGGCAGAGGAAGAGATTGAGAGCTAAATGGAACAGGAGCAGTGGGAGGTGCGGTCATATGTAGCTCGAGCGGCCGGGACCGAGTGAGGTGCGCGCCCGATCAGGGAGGAGGCTAGCCGAATCAGGATGCAGCCGTTTCCTGACGCGGATTCGCCGTCCCCTCGTTTATAAGCTATACTTGCTACACCTTAATAGTGCCTTCTTGCGAGGACTATTTAGCTGCTTAGATAGAATTGCTAGATCAAAAGTTTTATTATGAATAGTCGATTGCTTAGCAACTACTTAGTTCTAAATAGCCTGCTGCCTATCTTATATAGTTATAGATCTACCCTTTCCTATAACGCCTTTGCGGCGCTAGCGCTTTTGCTTCTAGTGCTAATTCTTAGCTTAAAGTGCAACATTCTCTACCTCCAAAAGTGCCTGCTTATAGACTGCTGCTTTATAGCCTTTTAAGAGCTATTGGAAAGGCTTTTTACCTAAAGAAGCTAATAATCTTCTTCTTTTGCAACCCTTAGTCAAGATTAGGTTAGCTTGCTTCTTGATCTTAGGCAAAGTCTTAGGTGTTTTAGGGCCCTAAGAGGACTAGCTGCCCCTTAGTAATAGTTTGCCTTTAATAATAGGTCTAAGGTTAGAAAGCACCTTATTAGGATTGAAAGGGACAGGCTAGTTGCTCTAAAGCTAGATATAAAAGTGCCTGCAGTTATAGTTTGCTAGTATGCTATAAAGAAAGCTAGTAGGAACTCTTCTTTAGTAATATAGTTAATGCTAAGCCTTAGCTTATTCTTAATCTAAGCACTATATGCCTTCTTTAAAGGGCTAAAATAGCTTACATCTAAAGGCTAAAGGATGTAAGCTATATATGTAGGCATACACAAGGTAAGGATATAGTTCTTTAAGCAGAAGTCCCTAAAAACTAGCTATATAGTAGCTTCTATAGCTATTAAAGATAAGGAGCTTCTATTTGCTATAGGAATGCTTAGTGTTTTCATGGAAATAGTGGATCTATTAGGTCCTAATCTTATCTATAGTCTAGCTATTCTTACTAATAGCAATCCTCTAGGTTCCTAGAAGGCTAGCTTAGTACTATTTAGCCTAGTAGAGCTTAGTAGCAAAGATAATGAATGCTAGAATAGCCTAGCCCTTTGCATTAACTGCCTCGATCGCTGTAACCTATTCTCTATTCCCTAGCTATGCTATTCTTAGCCTGCCCTTCCTCTCTAAAGTTATAATTACTTTTGAGGTTAAGATTACACCTATTTGGAAGCTAGTCTTATTAAAGTTGTAGATGTCTTTATCTGTAATACTATACTGCGCAATTATGTCTATAACTAGCTTAAATTATAAGCTAACAAGCTTTAGATCCTTATATTCTGCTCTTTAATAGTCGAACTTGCGATTGTAGACGCTACTTAGCTATAGATAGCGTTTAACAAAGTTAGCAACCTAGTTTATACTAACATGCTAAGGATTAGATAGTTGCTTAGTTCTAAGTATAATATTGGCTATCTCTTAGACAATTGCGCGCTAGAGAGGGAATCCTTCGGTAGATTACTAAAGGATCTTATAGATAAGGATTTCCTCTTTATTTTTGGTGAATTTGCGAGAGTTTGCAGGTATATCTGCTCTTAGAAGGATACTAAGGTGTCTTTCGCGAAGGGTTCCGTATAGGACGTCGTACGTTTTGGATGTAGTGCAAAGGGATAAGATATTGCGAATATAATATGCTTAAAGCGCTAAAGAAACTCTTCCTTTAATTTGAGATAGCATTATAACCAAAGATTGTTGTTGAATAATATATAGAAGCTAAAGAACGCGTTGCGTACGCGTTTTAGTTAGCTCGCTTATATAGTCGGTTTGCTTATAAAGCGCGTTCCCTATTAAGGGCTTATAACGTAGCCGCGCGCCTAACTCGCGACGTGCTAACAAAGGCGTAGCTTAATCGGGTTAAGCTATACTAGATCGGCTAACGTCTCTACGATCTATCTACCGCTTCTCCTTTCTACGTGCAGAATAATTGCTTAACTAGCTATAACAAATCGAATAGGAGGAACTTTCTATATTAGTAAACAGTCGATATACACTACTTTTGCAGAAGGTATCTAGCTACCTGCAGTCTAATTACTCAGAGTTTTTGGGACAAAAGTTAGCTAAGTTTAGGCCGTTAGATGTCCGTCGCACTACTCGTTCTTACTATTACTATAACAAGACTCGGTAGTTCTGTAATACTCTTCTAATGTATTGCTGTCCGGCACTAGCGATGCCTATAGGGGCTTAGTTTGCTTAGTTCTAACATAGCTATAACACACTTAACTGCTAACGCGCCTTAACTAGGACTACTAAGAAAGTAAGTTATTTAAGAAGTAGTCTTATCTTTAGTAAGCGAGAGTTACTTCGACGTACGAAGGGACACTCGTTATAGTCCGCCTTCTTATTTTGTCCTAATAGTCTTATAAAGCTAAGTGTTGCAACCCTATAAGGTAGTGTTACGTAAGAGAGCTCGGTAGGCTTAGATAGTGTTAAGACATAGTTAGTATTAGGCGATACTTCTCTCGTTAATAAAATGCTCTACTAGAATCGTTCCTAGGTATGCGAAGACCTTTTAGTTAGATTGCAACATAAGTTGAACACGAACTATATATAAAGAAAGCACGCCTACTATATACATAAGAGACTCGTATGTTATTAAGGCTGCTCCCTACTCTGCTCTACTCTATTATATAGAGAGACAGAGCAGCAGAGCGAGCCGCTACTCTCTGCTCTGTTAGCTCTATGCAATAGAGCAATAGAGCAATAGAGCAGTTAGATCTAAGGAGTGTCCCGAGCTTCCTTTGCTCTATTCCGCTAAGGCCGTTCTCTATAAGAGCACTAGGGCGGAACCCTTTCCGTTACGATGTTCGTAACACTAAGCTTACGCCCTAACGTTAGATAGGTTAATCGCGATAGCATAATCAGCAATAGTAGTAGCGCTCTCGGGGCATATAGTAGAGGGGGAGTAGGAGAGTAGGGTAGATAGATACGTCTTTCCTACTTATTAGCTAGGACACTATATAGGGAGAGCTCGCTAGGCATCTTTACTTTGCATATCTATAAGAAGGAGTTACCTTACTAGATCGTAGGGACCGTCCTAGCGCAAGTATAAGACACCGGAAAGGTTACAAAATTAGGTAGAAGACCCGCCTATACGCTATATATTCGAACTAAAGAGTTAAGTATTATCTTATTAGAGCTAACTTAATGCTTATATTAGCTAGGAACACTATGTTGCTAATCTGCATAATCTACATATTCCTGCGTCTGCGCTCTACTACCCTCTAGAGGTGTTATACACCTTAACTTTACCTTTAAGTAGGGCTTAAAGGGGGGTTATACTTCGTGTATAGTCGTTTTTAATGCACTGCCTTTAACATAATTATCTAATAGGCTAGATAATCTCCGTTAAGAGATATGCTATTAACACCGGATATAAAGGTCCTACCCTTAAGGGCTAACGAGAATAAATAAAAGGCTATTTATAGCATCGTGCAACCCTCTCGTAACTATAAGGTCTTCTCCTATTAGTAGTTTAACTAGCCGAGGGATGCATAGGCGCTCGCCTATAGATATAGGCTCGAGCAACAAGCTAATACTAGTGAATTGCCTTGTCTAAGGGTCTACTAGTCTATTAATCGATAAGGCTAAGAACGTTAAGGACATATTAACCTAGTCTCTATAGTTAAGCTATATAATCTTGCAGTATCCGCATTTCCGATGCTATAATGTACTGCTAATAATGCTCCTACCTTATATATTCCAATAAGGTTCGCTATCTCCTATAATCGCGTATAGTTTAATTAGCAATAGTCGGTATATGCGACCTTGCTACGCTGCGGCCTGCACCGCTTAGAGCGCTGCAACTAAGCGTAGTAGGGCTACTTAGTGCCCTCGGCTAGCGGTTAGCACGAGCCTAATCTTTTCCCGTAGCAATAATTAGCGGACAAGCGCATTAGTAATATTCCGCATCTCGTAGATACGACCTAATTAACGCTAGTTAGCAGCAATACTCGCGCTGTCCCCGTACGACTTAGCGGAAGCTAAGCCGACTAAACGGCGGCGGTAGTATGCATATAAACGGCTTTCTACTTGCAGCCTTCTACGTAGGAGGAGAAAGAGCTAGGGCGCCTAACTATCGTAGAAATAAACATAATGCTATAGGGAGCAAGAGGAGTAAGACGAAGCTTAGAGTATATAGCATTCCTATCTATAGTCCCTTTTATATATAACGTAAAGTTAGTCCTACCTAGCCTAAGCTTATACTTCCTCCTACTAGTACTTCCTTACCTTTATATCTATCTCGGTCTAGTATTCTCGCTATACTAACTTTCAAGGTGTTTTTACTTTGCCTCCTCTACTCCTAAGAGTATATTAACTTGCGCTAAGATGTTCGGTTAGTTAGCACTTTTGCAACGTTCTCGAGATAACCTAGGTTAATAGTAAGCCTAGTAGAGGGATTGATTGTTTAGTCTATATTTGCGCTTGTAGCGCGTCGCAGCAAAGGCTAGCATCTAAGGAATAGCATACTAAAGTAATCTTAGACTACGCTATTGCTAGGTAGAAGGTCTAACCGCACGTATCGAACTAGAATACTTATAGAGCTATTAGTTAGCATAGAGTCCAATAGACTAGAGTAGAACTAAAGCAACTCTATAGCAACTATGCTCTTATCCTAATGCAAGTATAGGTTCTAACGCAAAGCGGGTATAGACTAAGCTACTAGCTAGAGATAGATAGCTCTACTAATCGAGCAGTAGCAACGCAAATTATTGTAGCTCTTCTTATTATATAGTAGCGGAAAACTAGTAAAGCTATAGTTAGGTAGGCCTATACTAGGTTATAGGGAGATACTGCTTCTTATTAATGCTAAAGTCTACCGCTACCTAGAATACCGCAATAGACTATAAAAGCTTCGATATATTACTATCTGCTAGCCTAAGCGGCAACGGGAAGTCGCTAACGCTAGTTATAGCGCTAGTAGCGAATTCTTCTAGATAATAGGACAGATCTATAACGAACTAGACTTAGAGCTTATTGCATAATAAAGGAGCAACAAGAAAATTCCCTTAAGGCCCCCCCTACCGACTAGTATCCTTGTATACTCTACTCGACGAAATCCGCCTAAAAATGTAGTAATACCCTAACGCAGGATCCTAGTTGCTAATCGACACTGCTATCTTCGATTAAGACTAAGCTACTTACTATAGAAAGAGACTAAGCTTGTTTAGACTAGTTCCTTTTAAAGCTATCTAGAGTTATACCTCCGATAAACTACCGTTAGAGATAATCTATCTAGATAAGGGCTAAGTTAGGCTCGCCTACTACCTTAAGCTATAAAGGTTTAAGCTATAGTCTATACTGCAACGAGAATAGACCTACTAAAAGCTAGCAAAGTACAAGTGGAACACCTTACATATAGAATCCAACGACTATAGAGCCGTCTTATAATTAACTAATGTTTTTAATACACTATGTATTCCTTCCGCCTTAACTACCGGAGAAAATTGATTTCCAGCTCGGGTACGAACAATCTGATAATAGATAATATGATTGATTCTCTTCAGGCGCTCGGGGAGTCCTCGGCCACACGACGCAATTGTTTTGCTATGTTAAAGACCATGTTCATCAACGCTAGACAGGTTCACGACTCTCTGACCGGCGACATTCTTGAGGATGAACTTCTCTGGGCACTCCAGAGGATTGGCGGAGGAAGTAGCATCACCCTTCCCGATTTCAGCCGAATCTTGGACTGACGGTTGTTTAGGGGGCTCTCTATTCCTCCACGTACGCGCTCAGAACGCGGGAGTCATCGTTGGCAAAACCGACGGACATCTCCAATTTGAGACATTCGAGCTTTCTCCACTCAACGCAGTGGTAATGTCCGCGAGAGGCAGAATTATTCGAGTATTCCCCGCATCTGCTACGTCTGTTCCTCTTGCGACAACTACCCGGCGTGACTTTCAGGTGGCAATCGCGCAAACACTGGCCCTGATGAGTCATCAACGTGTGGCTGGCCTACAACCGCGCGTGAGAAAGGCTAGTGAGATGGTTGACGAGGATCGAGATACTACCCACCCGGGAATGATAACCGAGTTCTTCGAAGGGTTCTTGGCTGCTGTCGGAAGTCATGTCGAGGTCTCAAGTTTGAGTAAGAACACGAGAGAAGATGTTCTTTGGGACAATGCAAAGTCCCCATGGCGCAGGTCACCGCTATGGTTGTTCCTACAGGTTTCTCTGCAATTGAAGTGCCAACGATTGGGAGGTTCTTATGCCGACGGTCATCGACTTTACAAAAAAATATGGCTTTCTGCATATCTCACATCATCAAGCTGGTCACACAAACCCGGTCTACGCACGGACCTACTACATGCGATGAACCCGAAGCTATCACGTCGATTGCACAAAATTGACGAGGAGATCGAACCTGTCATATTGGCATCGATCGAGAAAGTCGTTAAGGGATGCATGAGTGTCGCATCACGTCGTTGAGAGTTGATCCAGGAACATAATGCTTGGCGTCCAGAAGTTGGTGCTCTTTCAGCGCTGAACTTCGAACAGGACATTTGGATGAGTCTAACACAGCTAGATGAATTCATCGCCGCCGCCCAAAGTCGACAGTCCGATGTCCATGACACTGGCTTTACGCCAATGTCAGATATGATCCACTACAAGGCTCGCGATCTTCCAACGATTTTCGGTGGTCGCAGCAGCCGCGGAGTTAATATTGGCGAACCTTCACGCTTTTGAGGGATGGGTTGGCACATTTTCATGGGACTGGGTGGGCTACACAGACATGGTCAAATCGCATGCGGCCAGATGTCAACATTGATGAAGCATTATCATTCGCTCGCGACGGAACACTACACCAAGAACCCAGAATCCGTGTCTGTCATGATCCTTGTCTTGATGGAATTGTGGATGGCTTGTGACAAAAGATCGCGATAGCGACGTGTCCTTTGCCAGGAGAGTACTGTCCTGGGTTCTCGCCCGAGCCACTTCAGAACCTGCTCCTTCCATTCAAAGATCAACTCGATCGGCTCCATCGCGTTGAACAGTATGTTGCAAGGCGATCTCGGTCACGTTATCCATCGTCGGATCTATTCATAAGTACGTGCAGTCCTCGCGGTTTTGGTGCCAGATGTTTCGACCAGTCGTCTGATCACCAGGCACTGATGGTGGAAATTACCAATCGTGCATACAGCAGCGAGGAAGTCTAAGCTCGACGAGCTCGACCGGCTACAAAGGAGGTACCACGACTTGATGAACCAGTATCGTGGAACCTCTTGCAATACCACGAAATAACTGTTGATGCTCGT
>NAJQ01000574.1:4428-18344 GCA_005059865.1 Friedmanniomyces simplex
CGCGCCCGTCGCGAGTTGCACGACCGGCACGCTCACCACGATTGAGCGCACATGGCGCGCAAGTCGCGGCCACACGAATCTCCTATGTATATAGCAGGCGTGCTTTCTTCATATGTAGTTCGTGTTCAACTCATGTTGCAATCCAACTGAAAGGTCTTCGCATACCTAGGAACGATTCCAGCAGAGCAGTTCATCAACGAGAGAAGTATCGCCCCATACTGACCGTGTCTTGACACTATCCAAGCCCACCGAGCTCTACCACGTGACACTACCTTGTAGGGTCGCAACAGTAGTCTACCTATTTATCTAACTCTAATTCCGCGGTAAGCTAGAGTCTATTACATTAGGTAAGATTTGCGCATATATTTCTCTACTCTAATCTACGCTATATGTCTACCGTTATTTTATAGTACTATCTAAGGTAACCTATAGAATATAGACGAACATATATAACGTTAGTTCTCGTTATACTTAGGGTGTCTAGATCCAATATCTCCTATCTATTGCAATAGATAATTAGTAGAAGGCTTAGGAAGTATAGGCGGCAATAGAAAGTTCCAGGTTATAAAGGCTAGTAATATCAACTACTAACAGACAAATTTTGCTAGTTTTATAACTGTTTTAGGCAATATATACTCTTTGCTATGCTATAATTAGTGCTACGACTATTTAAGGCCCTTATACGCAACTACTATAAACTTACTAAAAGCCTAAAATAATAATACTAGACTAGCAATTAGTATAAGGTATAGGTAGATAGACTCGGGTAGAGGATAGCATCCCGAGGCTACATAAATTGTTCTATTATATTAGTATATTAGGGACGTAGTGTTACGGTCCCTTATAGTCCGTTACGAAGAATATCCAATCAAGAGGTTAAGGGTAGTTTAGACGATCTAACTAAGGGTGTAACTTAGTTAACTAAGTTGAGCACGAAGCTCCTAACTACCCGTAAGGACTGTCTTCTTAACTACGCCTCTCGTACGGCCGCTCCGTCCGATTATTCCGCTCTCTAACCATAATCGCGACGATCGACAGATCGCCTTCCCGTAGTACTTAGGCGTTCCGACGAGAGTTATACGTCAAGGTCTGTTACATGATCCGAGTAATCCGTTACATAACAAACGATCATAACACGTAGATAGGAGCTATAAATCAATAAAGCGTATAATGTAATATTTTGTTTTGTTTTGTTTTGTATCCGGCGAGATCTAATACAAGTCTTAGAACAAACATATTAGAATAACTTTATTAAATACGGTTAGCTACTATAGTTAATATACAAATTGCTTAATAGAGAGAGGACTAGAGAAGGAGAGCTTCTCTTCTATAGTATAGCTAGCTTCTCTTCTACTAGCGGATAGCAGTACTTTAGCGTTATTAAATTGCGCTAATGTTAACGAGAGCTTATAGCCCTAGTAACTCTATATTACTTTGGTATATAGCGCAGGCTATTAGCGTATTATTAACAGTTTAGTAAACTTATTTGCTAGTATAGTTGTCTAAAGCGCAGAAACAACTAAATTGCTCTATTTCATGTTAGACTATTGCGGCGCTAAAGCAGGATAAAAGTTAATACATATCCAATATATAGCTACCCATGGATCCCACTGTTCATAATCTAGACTACGTGTGCACACGAGAGGACATTCGATTCCTCGCCGCAAGGGGATGTAGTGGAGGTAGGTTATGTGCACGAGCCTAGGAGGTCGCAGCGAGACTACACGTATCTTCTTGTCCCTACACGCACCTTCTTGTCCCTACACGCACCTCAATCTTGCTCTGTGTTCTGCGCTACCAATCTTCGGTCTAAAAGCTCAAGACATGCAAAGCTGCTAGCAAGCTGCTAGCAAGCGGCGTCGTATGCTTCCTCTCAATGGCACAGGCCGCGGGGAACGACAGTACGCCCCATGCACTGTCGCTACCATCAAGTGGCTTGCAAGGCTGTCGGCTACCCAATGTTTTTCTGAGCGCCGCATGTGTCCACAGCCTTGCTGGCCAACGCGCTGGTACGAACGACCTCAGGATCGCGAGACCACTCCAATCGCTCTCTCTCAAGAACAAGCGCAACGGTGACGTGCTTCTCACACAGAGTCTGCCACGACAAGGTACTGATGAGGCCGATATGCATACCTAGCTCACGGGAGGCTACGTTTGAAGGCGCCAGATGACCTGGCCTATTTATGTATCAGGCTGCGCAGCGCCACATAGCCGGATCTCGCGGCCAGACTCATTTGGAAGCTCGTCAGGATGAAGCTTTGAGGCCTCACGAAGCTAGAAGCTTTGGGTTTGACCCAGACTTCACTTCTTTGCTAACCAAAGTGTCAGCGTATGATGTGCGCACACGCTATACGCGCCATCCCGTCAAGAAAAACGACACGGAATCACTATCAATCTTCGCAGGCTCTGCTAGAGAAACCGAGAGCACGTCAGACTACAGCAGTTGCCAGCAAGCTACCCGGTCAATCGAGAGCAGCCTGACAATCAATCGAGAGCAGCCTGACAGTCAATCGAGAGCAGCCTGACATCTGCGAGAAGTCGGAAAACGAAGCCCGTCGCAGGCGTAGGCCGCACCCGCAGGAACCGCCAGCGTACGGAGCGCCCTAAGCATGTGCAACCATAGCCCGCCGGGCCAGTACACTGCATGGGTCAGAGATGTTCTTGCGGCGATCGACAGAGATCTTGTGCCCGAGCAATTCCTGCACACATCCTGGTGACCGAGAAACGGAACTCCTAGATATTGTCGATTGCCATCAAGTTGTACGCAAGGGGTAGGCGACGCAATGTTCAGCTGTCCGTTGCGAGGCTGGCGCGGACGAAGCCCTGCGAGGCTGCAGCCTTGCAAACGGGAGAGCCTATATGATCGTGCCCATCTTCTGTCGCGGGTCTTTGTCCCCTCTTCTCTCGTACGTGCCTGAACCTTTCGCAATCAATTTCAGACTCATATTCCTGATCCCTATCATTGACCGGCGGAAGTGTGAGATCTGGACACATAAATCTCCTTACGAGCCACCACCGAACTCCGCAGTTGCGTCTCCGACATGACGGGGTCAAGACCAGCCTTGCTGGGAGCGCTGTGCATGTGCCTGCTGTTGGCCTTGACTGCACCGGCCAGCTGCCGTCGTCTGACGGCCGCATCGAAGCATCCAGCTCTACTTCCTCGAGACGCATCGTTCAAAGCCACGCATTTTGGTCAGACCCTGGTCTATGCTGATGGTGAGTCAATACCTCCCACGAGGAGCGCGTACATCGTCTCATGCTTTGTCTGACTCAACGGACCTGAACCATGAAGCCGACAGAACCTATGGACCTAACCAACGCATCTTCTCCGCCAAAGTAACGATGGATGCCACCCACCCGGCCGTCGTTCTGGAGGACTACGCTGAAACGCTCAAGGGCATCATCTGTACACCAGACACAGTGAGGATTCGCTTCCAGGACCGTTTCGACATGATGTCCGCGGAAGCAGCTTGGGGGACAGATGGGTTCCTGGTCATCGCATCCAATCCCGGATGTGCCGAGACTGGTCACCATCAGCCATACAAGTAAGTGGGTATGAATTGAGAACCGCGCTCGTACTAACCTTCTACAGCGTCTCCCTAGCCATATATGACCTCGACTCCCTGACCGCTACACTTTGGGCCCAAGCGGTCCACATGAAAGACTGTACTCACCGCGTTCATGTCGAAGTGGGCCACCATGTGTCGAAGTACGTACGACCACGACTCGCAAGACGCTTGCCAGCGCCACAGGTTACCAATACTACTGCGAGTGGTGAGTCTCAACATGAACAGCTCTACAGCAATGCAGTAGTTGCTAATTGAAGCCATGCAGGGGCAACAACGTCTTTCTCTTCCACCACGGTCTTTCAGAGTGCTACTGGATCCCCGACCGTGTCCTTCACCTTCTCAAGCCTCAACGGTTCCGCTACCACTTCCGCCCTTACAGCCTCCGAGACGATAGACTTCAGTTACATCAACCAGAGCCTCATACCTCCGGATTTCGCGAACTTCTTCCCTTCCTACTCTGGTCTGTAAGTACTCAACCAACTCGCTTATATCTCGATGAACGAGTGCTCTAGAGTCTGACATGAGACCCGCAGCGAAGACGTTCACCTATCATGCGCGAACTGCACCGCAGTAGGCCAAGTCGAACTGGTCGCCGGTGGATTCTCGGTCAACTTGGAGAAATATGTGGAAGTCAAAGACTTCCTCGAAAAGGGATACCTTGAGTTCTCCGTCAACGGCCTCGCCGCTTACATGGCTTTCGAACTGTCTTTCCTTCCCGGCTTCACTCTGCACGAGTTCAACGCCGGCTTGCCGCCTATTTCCATACTGTCTCTCAGCGTGAGTCCGTAGCCACGCATACAGGCAGACTTCCGGCATGTCTGGAATACGCTAATCAGTCAAGGCAACAGATCGCAGGCCTCTTCAACATCGGACCGCAGTTCCGTCCAACTGCGCCCATTAGTGTCGTGCTCGACTCGCCCGTCGATCTGTTCTTTGGACTTCAGTTGAGCGTGCGTACGATATCATTCCGGCGAACAGCGCGAAGGGGCTGACCTTGCTTCCAGGTGCCGGATAACTCGTCAGTCATCCTGAACTTCAGCGATATCACCAGCTCTAGCTCCACCGGCTTGTAAGTCCCGCCGCTCTACGTGACCCTGACGCAGCAGAAACCACCGAATACGTTCGTCCGAAGGTTCGGTCGCTTCGACTGACAAGCCAACAGCGACCAAGCGAGCATCTCCATGCTCCCATTCAACTACTCCGCTCAGAACCTTAGCCTCACCCTCTCGGCCGGTTTCAAACCCGCTCTGGTCCTCAGCACCGGCGTGGACGTTGCCGACATAGACGTCAGCGGGGGCGTGGGCGTCTACCTCGATCTCCCCATGCTCAGCGCCCAGATCAACCACCTCGCGAACATGACGGCCGACTGTACCGCGCAGGCGCCGGGCTCCGAAGCTCCGCTCTACGGATCCCTCATCAACATCGTGCCAAGCTATGACCTGGGTGGCGGCGTGCTGTGGGAACTCGATGTGGAGTTGCCGGGGGGTCTGAAGTACGGGCTCGGGGGACAGCCCGAGTTGTTCAACGACACGAAGGTCTTGCCGACGGCGTGCTTGGCGTTTGATAAGCAAGGCACGTTGGTGAATGCTACGGCTGGTGCCAAGAGCGCGGCGGCGCATCGCGTTGATGCGGGGAAAATGTGGTTCGGAGGGTTCCTGGCGTCGTTGGTGGCGGTGGGGATCGCTGTTGTCTGAGCGGGTTGCATAGGAAATGTGGTCTGAGATTGTTTGGCGGGTAGCGCATGGGCAAATGTGTTCTGCCATGATAATATTTCGCGGGATGAGTGTAAAGAGGGGGCCTGTGTACCATCCATTGCTATTGGAGCAAAGCAAGTAGTTTCCGTAACTAGTGTTCGCGGACTCAACTGTCATAATTGCGTGTCACACGACAGCGGTAACAAGTTTCAAGCAGTTCACGCGGCTACGAAGCCATTCCAGCCGCTATGAATAGCCTCTTACCTCCATGTTGCCTTGTCTTTTCGCAACGCGGCTGGGGCGCAATTTTTGAAAAGCTGTATATAATACTACTACAAAATCACTATCAGTACATACGGCCAAAGATCGCAGGAAACAGAGGATCCCGCAAAGGTTACTTAAGCTATTCGACAGCACCAACAGACTACTCTCCATTCACGGCATCATTGGGCAATCCCGCGATCTTTTCAACTTTCCTGGACCCAACTTCCAACCGCGCCATCAAGATGCCGACCTCAGCTACAATCGCACTTCCCGGAGGCGAAAGCGTTGCACGACTTCCCGCTCGCCGAGCACTGTTCCCATCTATCAGTAAAACTCCATCGAAATGTAGGCATCGACTTCAAGTCAGCTCGACCGTGCTCACCACATGCCCGTTCCCAGCACCGCAACTGCACTCTCCCGGGTTGCCAAGTGCAGTGGTGTAATCACAGCTTCCTTTGTCTCTGTTCTTAAACTTGTAGCATTTCAATCAGGACGTCAGCACAACTTTGGAAAACGTTGGAACGCTGTTGACACGACGTACCCCTCTGAAGTCTTCGGGAGGGTTTGGCCCCACGGTGTCCGGGGTGGTGGTTGCTACAGCTGCTGCGTCTTGGGGCACAGGTCCGGCGAAAGCTCCAATGACACCGAGTGCCAAAGCGAGGATTGCGAGTCTCATGTTGGTGGAGGTCTGTGGATTGGAGCGACTGGAGCTATGTTTGTTGTGGAGGAAGTGAACGTGGATGGAGCAGGAATTCGTTCAGCTGTGACGGGGTGCAACATATATGTGCTTCTCAGGGTACTCCTCGATCCACTGCATCCAGACCACAACGATGTTCAGGCAGCTGGGCACGAGGGACAGGCACGAAGGACCGGCATAAGGACACGCACGAAGCATAGATCAATCTGCAGATCCCATATTAACGATACGCCCAGACGATCAGCGCCAAGGACAGACGGGCGAAGGGTGGACGACCTAATCTATGCACCAAATCTAGTCTAGACTACGAAAAGGTGGTCAAGCAACCAGCACGAAGAATTAGTACGACCTGCGCAAAGGACAGGTTCATCTTGGTTCTGCATCTCACGAAATTAACGTGCATCGTGGTTCGTGGGAAGGAGGCACGAAGGACAGACGCGCAGGACAGACGCGAAGGACAGACGCGAAGGACTGACGCGCAGGGCGGCCGAGAGCAAAGGACAGGCGGGAAAGGCGGGAGCGAAGGACACGAGAGGAGCTACTGGACGCCGCTTCATTTCCTGTGTATGTCTTCGGAAGCTCCTCAACGTATACTCAACCACACGACGACAGTTCCTATGCATGATGCTGTTGGCTGCAAGGTCACGAGCGGGATAGCCGACCGTATCGATCGCTCTGCTGAGCGCTTGACACGGGGAAGCGTTAGGATGTGGCTGGCGAACACAAAGCGTGACGACACTCTGCATAGCCTTGAGCATGCTCTCGCACTTATGCTCAGTCAGACATCACCGCTCATCTGCAGAAATCTTCGTCTTCACCGTAGCATCTTGCTGTTATGGAAACCCAGACCGAGCCGAGACGTGAGTCGGCCCAATATGACAGCGACGGTCAGTACTTCGCAGCGCTCAGGGACCACGTCCTCGACTCCCTAGACGTCACATCTGTCGCGGACCAGCGCACTACGCTGTACTCCGACGTCCTGTCGATTTCGGCGCAGTGGAGAGAGGACGATTACTCCCTCTCGGACCTACAAGAGCATTTGAGCTTCCTGTGGTGGCATTTCTGCACCATAGGCATGTCGACCAGCTCTGTGCTTGACCACCAACGCCTGCTCCACTTCTTGGGCACAGTGAAACAGCTCGGTTATCTCGACCCTAACGGAAACACTGCTCGCTCAGAGACCGAGAGGCAACAAGGGAGGCTATGGATTGACTTACCTTTTTTCAACTCCACGCTAGTGGACATGCTACATGCATCCTTCGGTGGCTATCGGGAGAGAGTCCCATACCAGGGGCTTCAGGAGTGGCGCAACCTCAACGTTCTAGCTGCTCGGCTCTCCGTTTCCCAAATATGCGATCTAAGGTCCTGCGCGGTACTTGCCCTGCGCGATGTCCTTGAAGAACAGAACACTACCATCACCGTTGAGATGCTGGAGGTCGTGGCTATGTGGTTAGCTACTCAAGGCTACTGGTTGGAAGAGCTGGCGGCCTATTCACTGGTGACTCGAAGGGTCTTCGACGGCCAGCACTCGGAAGGCTTCGTGCATCTGAGCAAAAGCGTTTCCATCGCTCCTGGAAGCGTCGCGAGAGACGCTGGGGTTGCGGGCGGTGATGTTGGACTGGCTAGGTGGCTCTTCTGGAGGTCTAGGCTGCAGGGCTTGGTTACTGAGGGTACGGCGGTGTCAGAGCTTGCTGCTTCAGCCTTGGGTCGGATGGCGGAGATCTAAGATGCGAGATCTTCAAGCGACTCGGTGCGCTACTCCAAGGTTGTCTCCTTGATGCAGACCGTGGGAATGAGGGCCAGTCGCATTGATCTAGGGCTAGGAAGTACCGCGTTATGTTGTGGCGGTCCTTGACTCTAGCTATTGCGAACCATACTTGCGCATCTCAGCAGGTCACAGATGTGCTGGACGACCCATGTTAGACACTGTATACGTCCTACGGTACGATCAGTACATCCAAGCTGACGGTGCACACGTGCCTTCAGGTGCTGAGCAACAGTGTATGTATTCGATTAATCTGGAAGCCATTATTCGCTGAAGAGGAGTTTTGGTCTTTGGAGCTGGGCCATGCACTGTACGATACAAACAACCTCTGATGGTCGCTGGATAATCTGTTTCACACGTCGGCAAGACCAGCGTCGAGAACAAAGTAATCGCAAGCGTACAGTTTCGACTCTCTGAGTTCATTTTCGCCTTGCGACCAGCCAGGCTTCCGGCAGCTCTTGTGCTCGAACCTTGCGTTGGATGAGAGGGGAGCCAATTGCACCGGTCAGAATCCAGCACGTTGGCCTCCCTTGATTTCCGGTCATTCCCACCTACCTAGTTTTCCGCATACCATTTTGAATATCCCGAAGGCATGGAAGACATGTATCCCGCGAAACATAAGGCCGAAGCCTCCTTCCGGTTACCACCAACCCCGATTTCAAGAAGCTGATCGCGATTCATTGGTCAAGTACAAACCACTCCAAGAGCTTGCCGGCTGCTCCGATGATCCCGCCAGTCTATCCGCACCACCAGATCCCTCTTCTTGGCAAGCCGGCATGGACCAGTCCTGCAGACACCAGTCATTCAAGACCTTACATCTACCACCCGAGACGTGTGCATCTCGGTTGCTTTCCGGTTGAAGAGGTCAAGCAGAAGTCGCAGGTGGTGCTCTTCGGCAGCCTTTTCTCGCGAATGTGCCGCCTGTAGTTTTCCATACAGGAGAAAGTTCGACCCGCACAGCCGTGGTCGAAGCAGCAAGAGCAATTGGTGATTAGCTGTTCTATTGCAAATCTACCGCACTGTAGCCTGATAGCTTCGGGAGATAGTCAACTGAAAGCTGTCATTTCCAGACTCTACATTGTTCGGCCCCAGTTGCTCTGATGCTTCACCAGTAGCACCGGCCCGTCGAACGTTCTGTGTCCACCAGCAAAGTAGTACACAAGAGCAAAGGCAAGGATGCCGACGAAGATCACTGGAGCCTGAAATGTGTCAACTACGTCTCGACTGGTGGTCCAATCGCACATACCCAATTCATCTCTTGTAGCGTCGGATTCGGAACGGACGGTATGACTATGAACGCCAAGGCGAACAGGCCATAAAGAAGAGCGATGATGTTGACGGCCAGTCCAAATCTGCCCAGCGACCAACGCCGTTCCGGAAGTGGAGGACCGAGGAGTCGTCGATACACGAGCGTGCCGATCGACACAAGGTATGTTGTGAACAGCGCAATGAGTTGCAAGCTCACAATCTGAGTACGCGGCGGTCAATCTGTCAGCTACGGCGCTTTTGCCTCGTTCAGTAATAAAAATACTCACGGCTTGAAAAGCGACAGTGCTCCCGAGATCGATCAAGCTAAGTAGGATAGGGACTATGAAAGCCAAGAAGACCGCAAGGAGTGGTACCGAGAACCTACCGCTGACCTGAGGGCCGTCAGCTAGACTGCAATTTGTTACCCGCCATACTACGTACCTTGGCGATATGCCGGCTGAATGGTAAGCCGCCATCACGGGCAAATGCGAAAGTCTGTCGGGAGGCAGAGGCCATGAAGTTCGCTCCGCCGAAACTAAAGCGATGGATAGAAGGGTCAGCACGCGTGTTGAGCGTCTCCAACGATCCAATCTATCAGCACACATACAAGATCAGAAGAATGAGTACCGCAGTCAGCGCCTGCGCACCGCCTACCGAACCAGTCGTGTCCAGGTATACTTGAATGAACGGGAAGCCAGTAGGCGATGCAAGAGCATCTGGGTTGAAGGCGAAGCAGAATGTCACCAGCATAATGAAGCCGGTGACGGCTCCCAGCAGATAGCTGCCCCAAATGCCTCGTGGGACGTTTAAGCTGGCATCTTGGATCTCCTCCGACATGTGGGCGGCTCCATCGCTTCCAATGAGCAAGTAGAGTACCGACAGCTGAGCGGTGAGCATCCCGAAACCCGCATTCGACCACCCGGCGCCGTTGTCGAAACTGTTGAACACCTCCGAAGCCGTATTGTGAGACGCCATGACCCAGAAGACGATTAGATTCGCGGCGAACGCAATGACAAACAAGCCCGCGGCCACGATCTCCAGCAAAGCCAGGTACTGTGCCAGCACCGTGTTGGCTACACCGGCAGCAAAGGCGAACATTGCTACGAAGAGCCACACTTGCCAGGCTTGCGGTACGTAGCTGGGATCGGCTATCGAGATGCACGCTTGTGCCAGCTGGCCGATGAGGAAGAAGCCACTAGCCATGCCCACAAGCCAGGATGTGGTGAGGAGCCAGCCGGCCAGATAGCTGATGAACTTTTGAGCCTTGGGATGGCTGAATTCAGACGCCCAATGACATTGTCCACCTTCAACGTCGTCAGTCTATTCCGTCGCTCTCGGATCTGCTTGATCGCAGCGCACCTGCAGTTGGTGCCATGGATGCCATCTCGACGATTGAGGCTACCAAGGTGCAGTAGAAGACCGCACAGCCGATGTATACCACGATCAATCCGCCGGTCCCCGCCGCTATAAGAGCACCCGTCGTGCCACTGGGGACGTCAGACCATGGAAGGCTATTCGTCCTGGACTCATTCCTACCAGATTGCAAATGGCCACGATCCCATCATCAAGCACATGAAACAGATGATGCTGAGAACTCGGAAATTGCGCTTCAACTCTTGCTTCTTACCCATGCGATCCATGTCTATGCGGTCCATCATGTCCTAGAAACGAGGAAGGTAGTCAGTCATACGGAATCGATCTCAAGAACACTGGTACTCACGTCGTACCGCTTCCGCGTGGCTGGTATCTCAGCGGCCTCCTCGTAGACCCCGGCTTTCCCATACTCTGATAGCTCCATGACGTGGTCTTCGAAACGCTGCTTCCCAGCTCTCCCGGCTCAGCTAAGAGGTCCTCCGAGTCGGACAGACAGCAAGTCCGCAAACGATGGAAAGATCAAGTACGGTGTTGCTCGAAAGGATAGGACGTTAGATGCTTAGGACACGGAAAGCCAGTGTCCAGTGCGAGTAATGCCCAGGGGCGCGTGGGCTAAGTTGTTAGGTGGGCTGGATTGACAGGGAGAGCTTTGCCATCGGAAAGACCTGCAGTAGCTCATGGCCCGTAGATCCCGGCATCGAGACTGGTCGCTAAAAGGAGGTGTGAGAATTGATGCGGCCGTGGCCTAGCTCCTGCGATCGAAGCGATTGCGAAGCGGTGTCAAGCTTCCTACTTCTTCAACGTCTCGGGCCGCCACGCCCCGGGGGATATGCCCCGACCCTCGACTCGCTCCACGAAGTGTGACCACGCCACGCTATCACAGAGCTTCCATCTTTCGGTCTATGTATTCTTCAGGGCCACCTAGCCTCGCACTTTTGACTCGACACGGTGCCAGCATCAGGAGGATGCTTCTGCGAAGGCTAGCATTGCGGCGATGAGAATATGTGGCGCAAGACATTTGCGTCTACAACCCTGAACGTGCCGGCACTTGGTACTTCGTACATGTAGCCATATGGGAGATAAGCTTGCGCACCCGCTCGGCTTTGGAGCGAAGCTCCCCCGCACGTGGCCCGGTCGGAATAACCGCTTGCATTCTACATCTGGTATGCTCAGGGTTCTCTCACACATGCAGCTTTTTGCCGTTAATCTGGCCATAGTACCGATTCATTGATGTAGCACGCACCTGCAGGTCCCCACCGTTGGGTGGCGTACCTTATTTGTGCTGTTGGCCAAGATCACAGCCTGCGGCACAGGGCGACCACATGCAAGCCTTGATGAAGACCTGGAGAAAGTGAATCTGGTTCAGCACACTTTGCATCTTAAGGCACGTCCTGTCCATCAACGGTCCTACTGCCATCAGCAACCTGAACTTGCCCTCGATTCTGCATTCATCTGCGTATCGCGTTGGTCGTGGTGTGCCTCTCCCCTTTCCATGAGACCCGCCTGCTTCAAGGGAGGTAATCGCAAGCATTGAGACCATTGTTGAGCCATACTTGAAAAATGTTCCTTGATGCTGGACCGTCTACTTTGATCCACTGATGGAACCTTCACACGGCGTCCATAGGCGCGGACAGGTGGTCACTGTCACGGTGGGCATCCAACTTGTCATCACATTTGGCTGCTTCTTCGTACGATTGTAGATGCGATGGCCATGGCGCAAGCTGTTCTCGCGCACCGATGCTTTAGCTGTCGCCGCAACAGTACGTAAAGTTCGAGACGAGGAGTTGCTCGTTCTACTAAACATCGCCGAGCAGCTCCTAGTCGTTGGCAACGCCGTTGCGACCTTTCAACTGGTCCTCGTCTCTCGATCTTCCCACAACTTCATAGTCGCGACCCAGGTCTCGATTGTGTTCCTCATGGTCAAGTGCACCGCAGCTCCGCTCTTGCAGATCGGACGGAAACTCGGCACCGGCAATGCTGGGCCGTTCATCGGATACACTGGGACCGGGACAAATGGCTCTAGTGGCGAGGGGCCTCCGAAGTAGGAAGCACGAATCCATCAAGGACACTTACGATTTGGATTCAGTGACACGAGGCTAGCTCAGTCCTCCAAATGTGCAGTCGGTGGTAGCCGCCGGGCATCCGTACAGCGAAGATGGAAGGATACCAGGGCAGCACGGTCAGGATTTGAGGAGCCGCGATGTTGACGGCATCAGCATGGAGAGCGACAATAGTCAGAAAGTCATCTTCAAGAAGACGGTGGAGCAAGATGTGGTAAGAGGTTAAAGCGTTACGTTTTGCTAGGAACAATGTTCATTTGATAGTGTACAGTAGCATGTACGAAAGATGTACGTGTGGCGACCAGGCCTGTGTATCAGGCCGAGCACCATCCATCCCACGATGCCTCTATCATGAAGGCGATGAAAGTAAATGAACATCCAATAGATCGGCACTTCCTTGCTATCGTGTATACGTACGCTGCGTCCAGCCAAGCACGCTGTCGTACCTTACTCAATGCCCTTCTCACATGCAGGCTTTCACCAGGAATCTGATGGAGGCAAGCTTCCGCGTGAAGCTTGCAAGACCCTGTGCAACATATGTCTCATTCAGACGGGAGCGGAGCTCGCTAAGCAGTGTAGAACGCTGTTTGGGTGCAAAATGGGCACATCGTTGGGCGCGACCGCACAGATTAAGGCATAATTGGTGAGCCTTCAGCACACGGTGAAGTGCTGTTAAGCTATCCGCTGCAGGCTTAGCTTACGGCTAAAGCCTAGCCATTAGCGTATTCTATGCCTAACGAATCGGCAGCGGCCCGCGACTACCGGCGTCAAGGATCCAACTACGTTACTACTTCAAAAAGGTTAACGCTTAACGCACTTTACTATGATAGTCTAGTTCAATAGGGTCCGACTATTCATATGCATTATCTGCAGGCAAACGGTATTGAAACGGTACCAACGGCCTAGGGGCCCCCGCTAAGACACCGAGCGCACAAGAAATTCCTGCTGTAACCTCTCGAGCAACAGCACAACTCTGGTTGTAAGGTAGCCAGTCCTCTGCGTAGACTACCGTATCCGGCAAAATTTGGGGTTTGGCAATTTCCATTGTCTACCCCCAGAGTCCGTCACGGTGATGCAATGGATTGTTCGATCCTCCAAGTCCATTCCCGCACAATTATATGTACATACATCTACGCTCTACGACGCAAACACCCCCGGCAAAATCGGGGTCCCTTCAATCCGATACCCATCAAGTTGCGCCAGCGGCAGCCCCAACGCCTTCACCATCGTACTCGCGACCTGTCG
>NAJQ01000575.1:0-19040 GCA_005059865.1 Friedmanniomyces simplex
GGCGGCCCACTCTGCTCCGGCGCCTCCTTCGGCGCCTTCACCTTACTCGCTCCAAGCCCCTGACTCTGCATAAACCTCTCACTATACTCGCTAAACCGCTCATAAGCCTTCCAGTCCAGCACCTCGCTATCCGGCATACACCGGAACACCTGCCGATACAACCGCGTATTGTTCTCCGCGACCGTGTGCCAGATATCCTGGTAGAAGCCCGAGCTCAGCGGGTCCGTCATGCAGTCTTCGTGCACCTCCGGAAGGCGCATGGAGGCGATGAGAGGATTGAGGAGTTTGGCTGTGGATGAGGACTGCGACATCCCGCGTGTCAGGGGGGGACCGCCGATGTCGGTGTCGTCTAGAGCCGGAAGCTTGGGGAGTTGAGAGCGAGGCATCAGGCCGACTTGCACGGTATCCAGGCGCTCCATCGGCCATGGCGGACGGGCAGGTAATTCCACTTTCCGCTCTCGACTTGCGCTCCGACTCCTCGCCTCCAAGTGCTCCTCCATCTTGCGGATCAGCTTCCCGTCCGGCGCGTTCTTCTTCAGTAAGACCTCCCGCCCTTGCCGATCCGTGAAAGTATCCGTCAGTCCGATATCGCCTGCATCGACCAACGCCTTCATGTTATCCGTGCCATACCCCTCCACATCCAGATCCCGCTGCGCCTCCTTCTTCGTCTCGGCCTTCACCTTCTCCACCGGATCCTGCGGAGTGGCGCTCTCCTCCGACGTCCCACTGCTGCTGGCACAGTCCATCACACCCGCCCCACCCTTACGCTCCCTCTCCTTCAGCGGCACCGCAGGCGTCTCTGGCGGCGTCCCAAAATAATCACCCGCCTCCTCCACCGCCCCATCCAACCCAGCTCCCCTCTCACTTCTCCTGCCCTCCTCCTCCTCCCGATAAATCCTCCCCATCTCCTCATCCTGCGCCTCCCTCTCCCTCCTCCCCACCTCCTTCCGATAAACCGCATCCACATCAATCCCCAAATGCTCCCTCATCAATCTCACCCGCAGCCCATGCGCAAACTCCCCGACCTCATACGCCTCCCCACCCATGAACGAAGGCATCATCTTCGTATCCGTCACCACCGCCGCGACCTCACTATCCCTGCTCCCAAGCATACTCCGCTCGTTGATATTCGCGCTCCCGATAATCGCCGTCCGATCATCCACAATCATGCACTTGGCATGTATATACAGCTGCTCGGTCGTCAAACACTTCCTCGGCCCAATCTTGCCCCACTGCCGCAGACTATAGAATCGCACGTACTGCTCCGGATCAATCCCCTTCGCCCTCAGCCGCCCAAAGATGGAAGACTCACCGCGGCAGATGGAGCGGTACTGACACTGCATGATCAGCCTAATAGACGTCCCATCCTGCGCATCCACACTGTTCTGGAACCCGGGCATCAATGGGATCACAAGACACGCCTGCCACTTCTCCCCTTCCTCAAAAGCCCGCACCGCGCGCTCCACGATGGCGTTGCCGATCTGGTTGTGGATCGGCGTGCCCTCGACCGTGCAGGAGGAGATGTAGAACTGGTTCTCGATGTACACGAAGTGCTCGCTCGTGCGGATGAGGTGGCAGTAGGCATTCATAATACTGTGCTCGACTTTGTTCGGGGTCCCCATGCTCCACGACGAGCAGGAGCGTAGAATCTGTACCTGGCAGGTGCCCGACAGGCCCAGGCGTTCCAGCTCCTCGGCCTCGTATTCGGGAGGCGGGAGTAAGACGGGGGTGGGTCGTGTCGGGACGCGGTTGCGCAGGATGTAATTCCAGCGCTGCACGAAATGCCTCCCTACATCTCTTGCAGGCTGGCCGACAAGCTGCATGGCGATATCATGCCACGGCATGCGCGGCACCTTCGTCCGATCGTACATCTCCTCATACGGCCGATCGAGCGCGTAAAAATCCTGCACGCGCGGGTTACTGTAGTCCTTTCCCGGCCAAACCTGGCAGTGCTCGCTATCCCGCGGCACATCACCGGGTAGGTCCGTCTCGAAGCCTGTGAGTTTGTCGTCCGTGAGGCTGTGGCACGGGTCGTCCCAGCGCCCGAAACAGAGGTCCACGCCACCGACAAAGGCCATCATGTTATCCACCACGACCAATTTCTCGTGGTGCGCCCAGAAGAATTGGTTCTGTCGGAATTGGTTCGGGCTGCGCTGGACGCAGATGTTCTCGTGGAGGTCCAGGAGAGCCCACTTCGTGTACTCGCTGTCAATTGGGATCGCGCTCTCGATGTTGCGATACACGATCACGAAGATCTTGACCCCTTCCTCCGCCTTCCGTTGCAACAGCCGGTCGAGCCGCCATTTCTGGCTGATGGCAGCGGGCCGCCGCATGTACAGTTCGGGACTCAGCCACCAATCATGGATGTAAATGAAGTCCTTCGCATTGTCGATGGCGCGGGAGACCTGCCACATGTGATCCCGGCCATCTACCAACCACCTCGCCCAGACATTGTTCCGCACAGGCGCATACGAGTTGAATCGCTGTTTCCGCGACCAGACAGTTTCAGTCGTCATGGTGTTTAGACTCTCCTGGAACTGAATGTACTGCCTTTCGCTCTTCGCAATAAGCTTCAACTTCCTCTCGCTGTTGTACATCCGGATGAGGTGGTGTTTCCCAGACTTGGTCGTATCGACAGCAGCCTTCGCCATCTCAGCCGCGGTCTTCTGCTCCGTAATCTTCTTCGCCTTCTTCTCGGTCCGGAAGTCCGAGTCCACGAGGAAAACATCGTAAGGGATCAAACTCTCCGGCCCATCAACACAGACAATATAACTGTGCCTCACCAAAAACCACCGCGGATGATGGCGTTCCGCGAATCCGCCCGCGCCTTTCGTGAGATTCAAGCCTTTATGCCTCAACTCCCTGTGCCGTCGGGAAGCAATAGTCAGCAAACCCTGCTTCCCCTGAAAGCCGCCCTCAGCACTCAAGCGGATAGCCAAAGCGCTCAGTTCGAGGAACTTGCACAGTCTCGTGCTGTCCGCGCGGAAGATCAACCACCGAATCATCTGCTGCAAGTACCGCTCCAGTTTCTTTCGCTGATGTTCGTTGTACTTCTCCCTCTGAAACGCATTCAGCGAGTTCGGATCCGTATTCGGCGGGATCAACTCGCCCGTGCTCGTCCTACGAGGCGGTGCGAAACTCGACTTCCTTCGCGTGTGTTTCCGCCCCGACAACGGTGGGCGCTGTGGCACTCCATCGGTGCCGCTGCCTTCGCCTCCGGGTACGCCGTCAATGTTATCTTGCGTGATGTCCTCGGCTTCGTCCTCATCCATGAGTTTCTCGAAGAGCCCGCGAGCTCCACGCGCGTACGGAAACGCGGATTTGGGGAATTTAGGCATCTTGGCCAGCTTGTTCTTCCCAGGGTCACCTCTCCGGAAGCGATCAGCGGCCGATTGACCCTTGTACTTCCAGTGCAAATTCACAAAGTCCTGCAATGTCCGGCGAATCGTCCAAATCATCCTCGCCGGTCCACTACCATACTCCAGATCCACCTTGAAGAGCAAATGACGATCTCCAGCATTATCCTTCCTCATCTCCGAATGCGGGATCCTGATCTTCAGCTGCTCGAGCAAGACCGGGACTTTCCTGTGCCCGTGCTCATCACGCTGATACATCGAAGCAAAGACCAGTGCCGCCGGCGCACCAGCAAGCAACTCCGCCATCAACTGCGCGCTCTTTTGATGATCGACTTTCATCCGCTCGTCCTTCTTTCTCTGCGTCATGACTTTCATCGCGGACTTGACTTGCCGCCATTTCTGCGCGCTACTACTCGCCTGCCTGTCGGCCCTCATTCGGAAGGGTGACACCCCACTACCATCATGTCCACCTATCCCAGTGATACGACGTAGGGCGCCTGGCCGATGTGCACCACCATTCGGCGTCTCGGTGTCGTCATGTCGGCGCGCAGCGTAGGAGAGTCCGCGCGCACCTTCGAGGCCTTTCCGCCAAGCGCTACGTATGCGATCTCGACCTTCATCTTCGGAGACGCCGGCATTCGGGTGGCCAGAGTCGGAGATGTCGGAGAGGGTGTTGCGGCGGTCGAGATTTGCGGGCCGACTGCTGGAGCCGGGTATGGGATGTTCACGCCTGAAGGAAGCAAAGCGAGATTGCTTGGGTGTCGAAGGGGCGGAGTCAGCGGCGTATGGTGTCGGGCGCTTGTACATCCGGCGTTTCTTCGGGCGGAGTTCGTCGACTTGATCGCGTTCCGAGTCTTCTTCCTCGATATCGCCATCTGCGGCTTCACTAGGCTCGATCGGGTACATCGGCTCGCTGCGTTCCGACTGCGGCGACAGTGCTCCCAAGGGTGTCGCGAAGCCTGTGCTGCTGCTCGGCCCGCGCGTGTGGTATGATGATGGGGACGGTGACGTCAACGCTTTGAGCTTGCCGAAGAAAGATGACTGTCGATCGCGCTCCTTGCTGTTGGGGGCGCGATCGCCATCGGGCTCCGACTCCCACGTCTGCGTCTTCTGTAAGGGTGATGGTGCTACGTCTTCATCTGTCGTACCCCGCGCGAACTGTACGCTCCGCCTATGTGACGGCGTCGGGGGTCCCGAACCATTGACTCTCCTCCGCGACACCACGACTGGCGAGGACTCCGCCGTCCCATTCGTTCTCAGCAGCTCATTCGTAGGCTCCGGTCCGGAAGCTCCCGGTTGTGCCTCGAAGGGAAAGCTGCCGTTGGGCGCGGCAGTATCCCAATGCACGCTGGGCGCAGTCCCCGCCCCGGTCTTTGGCCTTCCATTCTCCTCCACCAGCCCGTTCGGGAGGTCCGGCAGTTTCTTGTCGTCCAGACTCGCCAGTCGCTGTTGTACCCGCAGCGGACTCGAGACATAGCCATTCGTCTTCTGCAGCATCTCCTCCTCCTGCGCGTAGAGCGTCGTGCTTGGCGAGACATCGCGCGGTGAGCGGCTCATCGGGGACACGCTTTCCTCTCTCGTTCCTGCCGCGTACGGCTTTGCGATGGTAGCAGTCGCCATCGCGGCTGCTCGGTATTTGATGCGGAGGAAGGCGCGACTCAGCAGGCCTCCTTTCCCTTTAACCGCTCCCTCTCCCTTCTCTTGCGTATGCGAACGCCCACGCTGCCACGACTCTTTCTACGAGTCATGCTGGAGGCCGAGTCGGAGTCCAATATGGGTGTGCATTGCGTTATGCGGGTGGTAGTGTTCACTTGTGTCTGATTATTACTACCGTAAGTTGTTGTCCTGTACTTGGAACTTTGCAGTCTACAGTTGATCGAAGTCCACGAAGTCGAGAGCTTGCGCCACACGGACGCCCCTGTTCCGGGCCGTTGATGATCCGTTGTGGCGGTGTCAGATATATGAATCGATTCCCGCGACAACATCACATGAACACCGTCTCATGAACGCACTTTGGCGGGCTATAGAATCCTACAGCATACAAAGTACCAACCTATCGCTCGCTAGAATCTAGACGCCGTCTCTATAAGCGTGGGCGGACTGAACTCATCGACAAGCTGGGCCTGCACACTGCTTTAACATACTTCCTTGCTCAACTCGACAGTCTCAACAACAACGCAATACCATTGACACCCTATATTCACGTTCTCGGTCAATATCTACTAGAGATGCTTTCTGGGGCTCTGGCACATTGGGTCCTATGGACCGTGAGGGACCGAAACCGACCACTATAGCCTGGGCAAGGGTAGCTTCTCTTCCTGGACACACCACGGACAAAGACCCATTCTCACACATGAGCCGAACTCTTGGGCGACGGTCGTTGTGGACAGCTACTACCATGTAAATCATGCCCGGAGGAAATTCATATGTCTGCAATCTCGTGTAAGACAGGCACTTGGAATTCTGGATCCAGTCCGCGTACCATGCTTGATGCTACTTACTTTTTCGCTGAGACCAATACCGCTTCGGCGATGCTATATCAGGCTGCCCGAGCTTGGTGTATTCCGCAACGAAGATATCATGGACAAGTGATTGTGCCTCTGACTGCACCACAGCTTTCGCAGACGTCGGCCGGACAAAGAAAGATCATCAGTGGATCCTCTGGTAACGGGACGCTTCCCCCGTCGAAGGGAGCCATTCTCTTTGTTGAGAATCGGCCGTTGTCCTCGAACCGCACAATGCGACAAAGCAGACGCTCACAATGGCCTTGTGGAGCGGGTCCCTGACACCAGCACGCAAAGCGTGAACGTGAGTGGCATTGTCTCCCTCTTTGTGAAGCACACAATGCACTGTTGGAAAACACAGAGCTAGCTGTGTTCACATACAGATGGAAAGCAATAAGTATACTATTTCCTTACCTTCTGTACCCGATTCTCTACCACACACAAACACAAATCAGAAGTATCAGACCAGACCAAGCCTCAGGCAAGCCTTGAGACTACCATAACCCACAAAGCCAGAACACCAACACCCACACAACACCCCCAAAAGCAACCCCAAAATGTCCACCTCAACCAGCCCCACCCTCTGCATGACCTGCAACAACCCAATCTCCACCTGCTGCTGCCACGCGAAAGCCAAGCTCACCCTCCTCCTCCACAATCTCAGTCCCGTGAATAAGAGCAGCAACGGCACCTCGGACCGCTGTAAATCCTGCGATCTGCCGTTCTCGAGCTGCTGCTGTGGCACTCATCCGAGATGTCCGGGGGGCGAGGGGGAGGTGAGCAGGAAGTACTAGAGATGGTGGGTGAGTTTGAGTAGGCGGGGGTGATGAGGGTAAGGACTGTATGGTTACCGGGGGTGATGGCGTTGAGAGTTGAGACTGGTTTGAGGTGTTTGCGGTGAGTGGATAGTGTTTGGGGACTTCATGGGAATGGCGTTGGCGTTAGTGATGTTTCCAGACTGAAAACAAATTTAATAGAGGCTTATCGGCCTTGCACCAAAACTCCAATATCTCACTTTTCATTCTTAATACGTAAATACTCGATACTCATTGTAAGACCGATGATTAATCGTGCGTTGCCAGTCTTGGAAGCGTATCATGGCTTCTAGTAATGCCCTTCGTGACTTCACGCCATCCGCCTTGCTGGCTTTCGATCCATAGTCGACCGTTCTCACGGCCGCCAGACAAAGCCAGACGAATCCAGCCCAAGTCCCCTCATCATCTGTGCTTCCTTCATACAGCTCACAACCATATGTCTGCTCGGCAGATTTCCAAGTCTCAATATGCCAACGTTGCTGCGTGACGTGCAGTACAGTACAGCAGCCGCCAAGGCCCGGTCCTGACCCGTCGGTGCGGCCACCGTGACGTCTCGAGCTGGTCGCTGGACCCTTCTCCATGCGCCAGGGCGGAGACGCTCCACTCCACCCGACGAGGGCAGCGACCGCGGGCTGGAAAGAGGGAGGCGAGTTGTTGGGTTGATGGTCGCTCTTCCTTCCTTCGTGATGCAAACTTGAGCGGCCTCCCGCTGCTGCTCGTTGATGGCCGACTCAAAAGCCTTGCCGTCGCAAGCTAGCCGGTATCCGGGTTCGTATATAAGCGCATGTTGAGCGTGCAATCTCGAACGCAAATGGCTCCTATACTTTGAGCGTCCCATACCGACTATTCGCCCGGATCCGCGGACCGAATTTGAAAAACACAAAAGGAATACCAACCATCGCCAAGCTGATGAAACCCAGCAGGCTCGTGGCCCAACCAATGCCCAAGCGCTCATACATCTGGAATGTGAAGAGTGGGAAAGCTGTAAAGCAGATACTCGATCAGCACGGTGCTTAACACTGAAGCCCGCCAGCAGGGTGAACGTACCAGCGCCGAGACCATATCTCGCCAGTCCGTTAGCCGCCATAGCACTCGCCCCATTCAGCGCGCCGTAGACATCAACCAGATACATCGCCGCCGAGATGAAAACGCACAGGTTACCCCAGGCGAAAGGTATACCGGCGAGCACCGGCGAGATCCAGTGGACGTCGCGGCGGGCCGTCCAGGCGAACCAGAACAGCCTGCGTAGGTACATTAGTACCTGGTCTGACTGCCGAGACGTCATGTGATTGGCCTTGCTTACCCATTCGGTATGCCGACCGACCCCAGCATTGCACAGTACAGCCTATGCTCCGGCGCCGCCATGTGCCGGCCTTCTTTCAATGCCTGCGCCGTCTTCTTTGTATAGACCAGTCGATCAACGAGCACATTCGTCAACACGGCGAGCAGAACGCCCAGGCCGATACCCAAGAACGTAAGCCCGTACTGCCAGGTATCAAACCCGTACACAGATTCGAAGGTATAGGGATACGCGGCGAAGAAAGCGAAAAGCACGCTGAACGTGAACGCGTTGTAGAGGCTGAGGAACAGCACGATGGGCTCCGTGGCCAGCATGACGAGCGGGCGGGCGATGGTGATGGTGACGAGGATCTTGAGCTGCGCGAGCGCGCTCACAGGCGGGGTGGCTGGGGGCAGGATATGGAGTTTCTTGGCACGGCGCTGTAGGATGATTTTCTTGTATGTCTCGCTCATGGGCAGGATGGTGAGGTAGGCGGCGAGGGCGATGAAGATGGTGCACCATTGCGTCCAGCGCCAGTCTTTGAATTGGGCCGCGAAGCCGCCTATGACGGGGCCTGGGAGTTCACTTAGTATGGAGCAAAGGTATGATATTTTGAGAGGGCTGCGACTTACCGAGTGCCGGGCCCAGGAAGGGTGCCATAATGTACGTGCCGGACGCGATGGCGCGATGGCGAGGCGGGAACATGTCTGCGATCGTCCCGCTTCCGACCGCCAACACGGGACCTCCGGACGTTCCTGCGAGGAGACGACAGACTAGCAGGCCGCCAAATGACTTGGAGAAGCCGGAACCCAGGATGAAAAGCATGTAGATGGGCCCGGACGCCTTGTACACGACGCCACGACCCAACTTCTCGGATATGGGGGCGGCGATGATGGGGCCGAGGCCTAAACCTAGGACGAAGAGCGACAGGGATAGAATGGACGCGGTGCGTGAGACGTCGAAGTATCTGGCGATCTCCGGCGCGGCGGGCGTGATCATCGACGAGCCGGCGGTGGTGGCAAAGGAGAGGAAGGCGATGGGTGCGATGTGTAGAGCGCGTTTGCGCATCGTCCAGTTGAGAGGGTTGTCGGGGTCGTCGGGACCGTTCCAGTCTTCCGCGGTGGTAGGAGGAGGTGGCTCATGATGAGGTTTCGTCGGTTGTGGCGAAAGTGCCTTTTCCAGATTTCCGGGGTCACGATCACTTTGGACGGAGTCGTTGTCACTGCCGAGTTTAAAGGCATCGAGGGGGCTTCGGTCTTGAATGCTGTCCTGCTTCTCCAGATCGTGGGCAGCAGTGGCATGCAGATAGCCTTCCTTGGAGGCTTCCGTGCTATTGGTCGTTCTGGCATCCATCGCGATCGGATTCGTCGCGGGTCCTCTGACGAGTGCTGCGATGGGTGCTGTGATCGTTGTGACCTTTGGATGAAAGACCTTGGGCAGCTCGTCGAGGCTATATGTTAATCCTCATGTTTAGAAGACGGCAATAATATGACGAGCTAGCGTCTCTGCCTAACAATGAGCACCAGACGAACGTACGAAAGGGAATAGATCTCGGAGGCATCGCCCAGACAGCCTCCGCATGGCGTGCCGGGGTTACGAAGGGAAGCTGCATACCCGCGCATACCGACCGACTTTGGTGATTACTCAACTTCTGGCTTTCAGGCACGCGTGCCATTGGACGTCTCGGCATCGTAGGCAGAACGGGGAAGATCGGTGCGCCAGGGGACATGTTGTTGGCCGCCTGATGGAGGAAGTGCGCAATGGTGCCCGCTGGCGTGGTCTGACGAAGAATAATGTGAGTGATACTGAGGAGATGCTGATGAGATGCTGCCGAGGCAGGCTGCTTTCGGCCGTGAGCTGCCAGGCCGTAAGGTATGCGAGTCGTATAACATGTATGGCAAACGATGAGGAGCGGACAATATCCCTGTTGCTGACGCCGCTCATCGAGCCTCCGTGTCGGCTCCGTCTTCGTGCGATGTGTTGTGTTGCTTATCACGGCGACTGCCGTCTACATGTATAGAAGGCCTTCATGCCTGGTATCCGGATACGGATATATCCAGGCGATAAAATTCCGTCCGACCTCACTTCATCCGACTTGGAAAAGGTCGTAGGGATTTCAACTTGAGTCCAGTCGAATACATGTATCTTTTGAAGAGTGGCTTGGGTCGCAAAGCGAACTTGATACTGCCAGCACCGACATCGCGGCTTTGATTGCCTCCCGGAAGAGGTTGTGTTGCATGTGATATTTGAGGCTCAGTCGGGACCTCGCAATGCCGTCATGGTGCATTGGATCGATCTTGCTCCGACGGCAGAAACGCTTGATGCAGTGCGAAAGCATGGTCACTGCCTCTTTGATTAATACTTGCGGCCTCCTGCTTCTTTCCCTTCTGTGTCCCGCGATCACAGACCGACCGTGAAGCTTCAGCATCGGTTTCCGGCCCCCTTATCGAACAGCAACCGCTGGACAACGCAGGCACACCATAGCAAGCTTCAACCACAGCAGCTCAGCACCATGGCGGACTGTGGATTTTTTCCAATTTGCATCCAATGTGGTACTGGTTAGTCTTGCTTTAGCCGCCCAATCTGACCGCCAACCGCCGCATACTGACGATGGACGTCCAGATCAAAATCCCTGCCATCTGAAAGTCGTGGGACCGACCCTGGGTTTCATCGTGGGCGTCTGTATGGCGGTAAGAGGAAGAGGATGATGCGCGATACACCTCCAGACCAGAAGTTGACGGATCTAGGTGGTATGCTGGCCAGCAGCACTGTTCTGCGGATGCTGTGCGACTGAGACGGGCAAGAAGTGAGCTCTGGTGGCGGCGAAGCTTGGGGATATGAGTGAGATGACCTGAGGCTGACCAATCGTGCAAAACCAGAACTCTCGGAGCGCCAGTAGATGCCTCGGGCGCGGTGAGCAATGCGATACCATTCTAGCATTCGCTCAGGACGGAGAAGCACGGTGACGAAGTACCTGTCTCGTCCCTACGACAGTCACGCTGGCGCTAGGAGTTACTCAATTCCCGAGTTCGCACGATGACACTGCTGTTGGGAGCGTGGCGGCGTTAGTCCTGCTTGATGTCGGCCGCTGACTTTCTCGGGCGTGGTCGGTTGCTGGCAAGAGGGGAACATATCTCGGCGTATGGACGACGTGCGGCGGGGTGGCTATCGATGATTCCTGGGAGCTTGAGCGCTGGGGTTATGGTTGTACCTGCGATAAGGCAGGGTTCAGAGCGCACACGGTACCCTACGAAACACCAATCGCATGAACAACTAGTAAGTAGCAGCCGCATTGAATGAATTACAAAGAAACTAGTAGACTCGGCCTTCACCTTCGAACAAACGCTTCCGGAAGGTACCTGGTTGCTGCTCACCGGAGAACCGACAGGGATGCGCGGGAAATGCGCCCTTCACTCCAAGTGAAGTCGAGCTAGATTGTAGAGATCAACGTCACTTCACCAAATGTCTCTCCAACAGCACTGCAACCTACTGAGGAGCTTCCTTCACGTCTGCGAACGTACTGCGGACTCTCACCTCGCCAACATCTCCCTGGTATCTGGTCCTGTCGCAACTCCACGCCTCCTCCGAAGCTTACTGCATTGCCGCCGGCGAACATACCATGCTGGGATGGACGGCGGCAAAGAACAATCGGTGACCTTCACAGACGGGCCTCACTGGTCGCGCAGCGAGCAGTACGAAGCCGGTCTACGTGAGATCGACGCTTTCGACTGGGGCCTCCCGAGCTCCCCGACCGATGAAGAGCAGGTCGTCCCCGTGGCGGTTGCGATATCACAGCCGGCAGATGAGGATGACGGTCACGATGTTGTTGCTCCAGAAGTGTCGAGTGCCGTCACCGCCGAGCCGGATTCTGAAGCCACAGGACCGGAGGTTCGACCAGTCACGCCCGAAGTGCCAATTCAGGGGCTGATGGAGTGGGAGAGTATCGCGGCAGAGCTCCAACAGCCTGCCATCGAAGAGTCGGAGGAGTTCTCTACTCTGATGATGGATTTGGATGAGGTGGCTTCCCCCGAGCACCTTGGTGAACAACTTGCAGCAGGCAGTGGCGCTTCATCAGAAGATGCACCTATCGTCAGGACTATCATGGAGCCTGTTGAACAGCTGTCCGTTCTTGCTACGGCAGATACCACCGGCGGCGACAGCGGGGTAGGAGCATCCGTTGGAAAGGAAGAGTCAGGTGACGTGGCAAACGAGGCTGGCCATACCACAGATGCTGTCGACACACCTCGAATGGTGCGCCCTCACGGTGCCGATTTCGCCGCCACGAGCCCCTTCACGACCGTGGAACTGCCCGTTGAGCCTCCAACCACGCACTCCGAAAGCCCGTCAACCAAGCGTGAGCGCGAAAACTCGTCGCCCGAGCCGGTTGAAGGCCGTCCTTACAAGAGATCGAAGGTATTGGAGATGCTGGACGAAACCGAAACCTCACTAGGCAGGAGGGAAGCTGGAAACGATGCACTCCCAACGATAAATCCAGCCAATGCTTCCGAGGACGACACCAAAGTGCCGGGCACCAACGACGATGTTGTAAGCGCCGATTCCCAGTCTGTGACGTCGGGGATCAGCGATCCACCCGCGAGTTCCGAGGGCGACAAAGCCGCAAATGCTGCTGGCGACAAATTCATCCCTACCTCCGTCAACAAACAGCCGGCGGTCTCCAGCAGGGAGCTGAAAGCCCTCGACAAGATCAGCCCGAAGGGCAAGACCAGAAGGCAGACCAAGGATATGGCGCAGGCGAAGCCGAGTGGAGCTGCGAAGAGGCGGCATCGGGGGAAGTGAATGAGGTTTGGAGATCCTGGGAGGAGTACGGTTGGTTGGGGCTGGAGTGGAATGAGGTTATCGAGGGATACAGTACGGTGCGAACGTATAGAAATGAGCAGAGCAGTTGAGTTAGAAGAGGGCCTTGAATATGTACGATGGTGTAGCGAGAATTTCATCAAGTCTAGTAACATCGCGACGCTCAAGCCAGGGTCCACTCAGGCCTTGAGAAAGCTCCAGATGTGTATACTATTCGCCAACATCAGCATGCACGCCACTGCGCTAAAGTCGTCCAAATCCAGCTGCCGCGACCTGAACATATCTACTGGTCGTCGGGTACGGTCGCTGTAGATCATGCTGGCGAGAAGTAGCATGGAGCGGAACAGGTAGTCCAGCACGTCCAGCAAAGCAGGAATACCAAGGCATATCCGTTGCGCGAGGAATAGCTTGGTCGTGATGCGGCGGTACGTATCGGCGTCGCTGCAATGCGTTCGCACGAAGACGTCTAGCTCTGAGGGTGCGGCATTTGACACCGCTGGTGTATGATGCTCGCTGCTGAGATTCTCGGGATAAGCGTAGCTGGCAGGCGGACACCGCAGGCGTCTCATGCAGGCCCATCGAACTTGATCAAGCAAGCCAATGCTCCTGGTCTTTTCTTGGCCCTGGCTGCCGTACTGTGCTTTGTCGTCAATCGCATCCGATGGCTCCGGTAATTGCGCCGTGCCTTCAAGCCTAGCGGTGCGGTTCCTTTCGTCTTTGGCGAGGCATTCGTAGTCCAGAGCTTTGCTCCAATGTGGGTAGTGTACGAATCGGCTATAGAAAGCCGGATACAGCACCTTCAGCGTCAATGTGCGCTGATGGTCTTCCTCGTAAGTGAAGCTGGGCGAGTAGTACACCACCTCTGAGCCCTCGCTATGGGCTGGCTCGTACACAATCCGTAGAGGATCCGATGCCTCCTGTACTACATGCGCCAAGAAGGCACGGAAGAACGGTTCGAGCTGCTTCTCGTCATCGGTGTACGGTCTGCTAATGCTGGCGTCCGTCACTTCGGGTCGATACCAGACGTGCAAGTTTCTCCGCAACGAAAGTTTGGCGGCTTGCCAGACGATGCGTGGGAAGGTGGCGAAGCCGACCCAGCACCACAGCGCAATGAAGCGAGCCGCTTCGAACGCCGAGACGCTGGCCGGATCGTGCGCTTCACCCTCTGAAAAGACACGCGCTAGGAGCTTCGGATGCTCCTTCGATGAGCGGAGCACTATGGTATTATCGATGCGCACTCGCCCGGTCTGCTCATACTCCGCTAGAGGATCCGTTGCGCGGAGGGAGTAGGATCCCTTGCGGCTATTGAAAGGAGAGACGTGGAAATCTTTCGTCCAGCTGTCCGTGAAGACGAGCTGCTTGGAGGTCTTCCCAGCGCCGTTGAATGGCCTGTCAGACCCGTCGTCCATCTCCTCACCCTTCACCTCGCCACCCTTCAATAAATACATGCGCCGCTCGTCAAACGTATTGTTGACCTCCAGAATCATGTATTTCAGCTCGGTATCAGAGTCGTATAAATACCAGAAAGAGACCGGATTGAAGCTGTATCCCAAGAAGCGCGGCGCCGTTACCAGGTAAGCGAAAGCGTAGTCACGATCTGTGACGCCTTGAGTGTGTAGGTATGCGTTCAGCTTCTCCGCGAGCGTCGACCCTTCGTGACCGCGGTCCAGGAAATCCGCAGAGTCGACATGAAACCATCCGGGCTGTTGGGTGTCGACAGACAAAAGTCTACTGATGCGTCCGTGCATACCGACTGGTATACCTACTAAGAGGTATGAATACGAGAAGGCGTGCTTTTTCGGGAACAGTCTCGAATGGGTCGTTCTACTCGGGAGCAGCAATGGAGGTAAGACTTGCTCATCAATACGGTGTTCATGCGATGGCTCATCGGTCTCCCTGGGATGCAGACGCCGTCCTCGGAAGACGATGCCGCCGGCGAACAGACTGCACATGGCGAGCAGAGCAAAGATCTGAAGGTACAGTCGCATCGTATCGTCTCGAGGGTCCAGCCACTGGAGGTCATCCCATCCGAGAATATGCCAATGGCCGACTAGGTATCCGTATGCCGCACTCAGAGGTAGGAGGATTGCGAGGTCCTGGATCCATGTCGAGTCGCCGAACAAGGCTCTCAACAGCCATGCGGGCTGGAACAGCAGCACTCTGACAGCGAAGGTGTGCTGTGGAGGCGTGAAGATGCTCCATAAGCTTGTTGAGATGGCCCATAGCGCAGTCAAGATGGCACGGGTAGGCACGCCGTTGCCTCCCTCCATGGTGGTCATCGCGCCACCGCCCATCTCCACATCAGCCCTTCCGGTTCTTGACCCCGATTTATAGAGTGACAGCGCTGGGAGTAAAACATGGTGGCGACAGTAGCATGGAGAAGAGAATGGCGGTCATGATGCTTAAGCGGGATACTGCGGTGGGTCCGCGCCAAGGAAAGCTTTTTTGACCTCACCTCCTCGACCATCCTTCATGATCACCGCCTTGCTCGTGCAAGGCACTCTACGAGACCAATGAAGAAGCCACGAGACGAGCGCTCGTTGTGAGTGCGTAGCAGCTATCTACGCTGGTACACGATGCGGGGAGTGGTCCGCCACCACACTTTAGAGCAATGGAAAGCAACATGTCTACGAAACCCAACCATTATATTGTTGCCAAGCATACCACCCAACGCTCTAGACCCTCTGCACATCATTTTCATCACCGGCTAGCCGCTCTCTCCCGCTCTCAGCCGGTGTGTCCCCAGCATCCTCAGTGGCTTGCCGAAGGAAAGGCCGATTCAGCTCCCAGCACCATACTCCTATCCACCTCCCCGGCTCCCACCAACGGCTTCAGCCCCCACATGGTTCTCTCTGAAACCCAAAGTTCCTTCGCTTTCCCCGACTTGTACCTCTGTCTCTCCAGCGCCTCCTGCACACACTCCTTCAACACCGTACTCTCCACCTCAAAGCACTCGAGCCGGTAATCTGAAGCCCTGTCACTGCATATCACCTGCTCCAGTACGGCTCTTACATGCTCTTTTTCTGCGTCTGTCTGCGCTCCGAATTCTACCTCACAATCCGCCGGCAGACGCTCCACGACCTGCGTCAACAAGGCCTTCTTCGTCCCAACCTTGTTGCGCTACGCAGCTTCGTCTATGTACGTAACGCTCACACGCCCGTAGCCCCATCATCGCCTGCAGGGCCCTCCAATCGACGTTCGTATGACTGCCACTCGCAAAAGGACCGCCGTGTCCGACTAGAAGCAAAACATCAAGCTCTCGAACCGCGGAAGAGAGGCTGGGGCAATGGGCCCGTCACTTAGCATCCAGCGGCTCTCGAACCAAACATCGACTTTGATGCAGGCATTGTTCTCCTTGTAGAGGATATCTTTCGCTTCACCGAAGACTTGCTGGCATACGTGGGGGCGAGGAGCTCGCGGTAGATCCACATGCGGAGTTCGGCCGGGATGTCGAGGAAGCGGAATGGGGATGCGTTTAGTGTACCGTCGAGAGTCTCGTCGGTTGCGGTGAAGTAGTTGGGTGTGGTAACTTCGTTCGTTGCGCTTGTTTCAATAGGTGTTGTGATGTCCACAGGGCTAGTGACCTCAGTAGCGGCTTCAGACTTTCGCCCCCCATCCGTTACAACCTCTTCGCCCTGCTCACCCCCTGCTCCAAGTGAGTCCGAACCGGCTACCGCGTTCGTCGGCGCTCCAACTCGATCGAATAACGCTCGCCTTGCTTCCTCCACCGCGATCCGTTCTGCATTTGTCCTCTCCACCATCAAATCGTTCGAACCACCATTTGCGGTTGGGACATGCGCTTCGGGTGACTCAAGTGCAGGCCTATTGGTGAAGGAGAAGAGTCCTGGCGACGACTCCACGGAGCCAAGTGGTGCAGCATTGCCGAAACTAAGCCTGTGGTGTTTGCGCTTGTCAGCCATGCCGGCTGTTCGTCGGTGAAAGCGAATGGCATGGTATTCAAGAGTCTCTGGTGCACTCGGGTAGGATGACGAGTGCGACAGTGTTCAGAAGATCGAACAGTAAATCGAAGTCGCAGCTTCACAGGCCCGGAAACCCTTAAGTAAAGAGTTGCGGCAACGCACGGACCGCCGGGAAGCCCCTTCGTGATCGCGAGTGAATGGCAGTGAATTCACGGTTCACCCGAAGCTCGTAGCTGGGCAAGCCATTAAAAGACTCATTTAGCCAAGCTACCCTATACACGCCAATGCACTTGGCCTTCTGTTCGCGTGATGATGCGAAGCCTGGGTACTGGGACTGGCGGCGACGGAGTCGCAATCGAAGAAAGCGTAGCGAACAAAGAAGCTCTTTGTATCTTTCACGGCTCAGAAAATACACTCGTCGATAACGTTGGGTCGAAGAAGACACATGCCCTTGGCGATGCTTGTGTAGCCGGCTTTAGCATCATCGAAGCCAACTTTGCGCCATCGGAGTCTAATCCGGAGTACGGGGGACCAGTTCGGGTGCATTCTATTCAAACTTAGCGCTGCTAAGACAAATCAGTAACCGACAGCATCGACACGCTTGCGTTGTCTGGTCGAAGGCCAGGATTTCATCGGATGTGACGTGTTGTATAGCAGGGCACGCTCGGGAAATGGAGGTTGTACTTCGCCTTAGTAGCGTGTTGGGTTTAGCGAAGCTTGAGACGCACTATCAATATGCCGTCTTTCTATCGAAAAGACTCCAGTGACTAACGTTGCTTCTCATGTAGGATACGAGAGAGTGAGATACATTGTTGCATGTTGACGTGGACCAGAATTAAATTATACATACCGCCCATTGTTACTTGGCCCCCGTTGCAAACGGTTCCACCCGAACGCCATCCCCCGCGACTACCTTGTGATGGAATCCCAGCTGTAGCGCAAGTAAATCAATCACTCTCACGGAGCACTTCTCTTGAACTTCACACTCGCCCCCGACCCACCGAAAGTCCTCCAATGGAGGTTCGCCGGGTCCCACGGCTTCTTGCTCGTCGCACTGGTCTTGCTCGTTGTGGGCGTGGGCGTGGGTATGGCCGTAGCCGGAGCCGGGGCTGTGCCGGTCAAGCAGAATGCCATCCTCTCCAGATCGCCCACCCCAAGCCCTTGACCCTCATCGACATTGGATGTCGGAGCGTTGGAACGGTCACTCGCCATCGACGACAAGCTCATGTTACTCCGCGCCCTCCTGATCCCCTCCAGCATCTCCATACCCGGTACGCTCGATCCGCTGCTGCTGACGCTGGTGTGACTCGACACGCGGCTTATCGGGTTGTTGTCGTTGTCACCGAGAAGCCTGGGGCTAAGCACGGCACCTTTCGCACAGCGAGGGCAAAGACTCGCGACGGTCACGACGCCGAGATCGGTAGTGTCCCAGCAACCCCTGCTCGAGCCCGCGGACGTGAGAGCGCGGATGCAGGGTTCGCCGGAGATCGTGGGCTTCCCGAAGCAGCCGCAGATGGTGTGGTAGTTGGTGATTGTGTAGCACATGGTGGCGCCTGCGCTTGGGATGCTTCTCTTCGATGCAGTTGACTGTTCGATCTTTGGCGTAGTGTCCACACCGAGGGAAGAGTAGCTGAGTGGGTGGATGAGCGGCTCTGCCAGCAGAGTCCGGGTTGCAGAGATAGGGGAGACGAGCGGTAATGTAAGGAGAATGGAGAGCCGATACTTACCTTCTTCACACGGTGTAATGGTCCAGCAGAACACCTTGGAGTGAATGTGGGTGCACGTGAGACGTCCGGCGGAGCGTCAGTGGATGCACGTATAATGTATATCCTCGGCTAACAAAGGCTTTGTCGGTCGAGTGTTCATTGTGCCTTTGTGCACTGCGCCCTCTTGTTACATTGTGTGAAGTGACAAAGAGATACCATACCCCATTGACAAAGCGGCGAGAGTCGTGTCGCTGGTCATGTGCTTCGGCTGCGCACGGCGGTGAATGCCAGTGTATCACTGAGATGCGGTGCGTGGCTCATCTGAGCTGACTTCGCAGCCATTCGATCCATACGCCTATATCACCACATGTTTCCAGCGCCTCGACAAGCCTCTTGCCATGTGTGCTGGAGATTTCTTCCGTCTTATCATCGCCAGCGAGGCCCTCAGCGTCAGTAACACTCAGTACGCCGTTTTGCAGGACCTGTACGGTCACATTGCAGATCGGTCTGTCCATCGCGGTCGAGAAAATGAATGAGAGCGTCGGGACAGGTGAGGTGGCGAGTGAGACGCTGACTGCTACCTTGTTGGTGGACAGAGGAGTCGCTGGCGGCGTGAGCAGGTCGTCGAGCGATATTGGTATTGGT
>NAJQ01000576.1:0-17722 GCA_005059865.1 Friedmanniomyces simplex
ATGCCCCCCACCCACCCCCCACCAACAGAACTCCTCCACGCCTACCGCCATCTCCTCCAGCACGCCCTCCGCGCCTGCCGCTACGCCAAACCCGCGCGCTTCGCCCTCCGCGATCGCCTGCGCAACGCTTTCCGCTCCTCGTCCTCGTCGTCGTCGTCGTCGTCAGAGGTGTACAATCCGGACCGCATCCAGCGTACCCTGGATTTCTTAGCTAGTGCCGCCGAGAGCAAGGGCCTCGAGTACCGGGTCGTGAAGAATTTGGCGCATGTGTGGTGGGAGAGGGAGAAGTTGGGGAGGATGCCGATGTAGGTTTCCCCCCCCCTTTTTTTTCCTTTCTTTTCTTTTTCTCTTTGGGGGATTGGTGCTGACTTATTTGTAGGCGGGCTGATATCCACGAATTCCGGCGGCATGCGCATGATGAGTTTGATCGGACGATTGGGAGGCTGAATGAGAGTATGGGGTTGTGCATCAAGTGACGCTCACGTAGGCGGTCGAGCTTTCCCTCCGATCGGCTGGCATGCTTGCATGCGTACTCGAGCAGCAGCGAGAACCCGGCAGCCAATGCCAGCCGATCGTCGAGATCTTGGACCAATGACAGCAAAAAACCTGGCACGCTCTGCGGCACGCCTCCCCGACATACTTGCGTGAATTCCGGGAAGGGTACTTCTCGGCATGCTTGCAAGACTGCGAGTAACGTGCTGCACTTGGCTACCCGGGAGTCCTGCCTGCCCGCCGACCTTCTCGATACCGGCGCAAGCGCATTTCCACCCCGTGGACCACTGGACGACAGCACGACTGGAGATCAGAGCCAAAGGCACTCCAGGTGAGAGGCCGAGGTTCGAGCTAGAAGCGCAGGCATGTCTAAGCACCGCGATGCTACTGGCCTGCGTCACTCAAACGACAAGGCTGCAGACACGATGGCAGAGCTTGGTGTGCGCGGAGTGCCGCTATCATCGATCTAAACTGACTGCGCTACTATGGGATCCTGTCCGGCTATTACTGCTGGTGCTTCACGTGCTCTACTATGGATGTCAATAAGGAAGCTTGCCCCGGGCTCAATTGTACATGCCGGAATCATCTTTTGAGACTTTCTCAGCAGTCTGTCGATTGATGTGGCTGCTGCGCGTGAAGCAGAAGTGGAGTGTAGCACCGTAGCCTGGTCATTTGGATCACTCCCAGGGTGACGGCCTTTCAGTCGTGTTTATACTATCCACAGCTTAGTCATCCTAAGGACACGGATAGAATTCCTTCCGGACATCCGCCCGGAATCTCACCACCTTGGCGGCTTGTCATCAGCTTGGCATTGCTTAACGTCACTTCAGTCAGTCTCCGATAGGCCCCCTCGCCCTTTGCGGAGTGCCTAGACCATCTCAGGAGAGGACGCGACAGCTGCGCTACAGTTTACAGCAACATGCACTTGCTTGTGGAGGCGATATTGACTGGCCAATCAGCCGGAGACTACTCAAGCCATGTACTCGGGACATAGGACACCAACAAGGTGGCTTGCTGGTTCCAGCATTGTTGCCACAGGTACAGGTCTCGGCACCGCAAGCATAGCAGTAGGCACCGCAGCCCCCGGACGTCCCAATGCTGAGGATTGCACCGTCGCGGGCCGCGAGGTCGAAGACGTTGGCCTTCTTTGCACCCGGAGCCGCAGCGACCATGGTGGCCGTCAGGGCAGTGAAAGCGATCGTATCGAAGCGCATGATGATGTTTGCACGAGGGTTTTGCAGGATCGAATGAAAAATCGGGTGAAGTGTCTGGATGAAGGGTGAAAAGATGGACTTGGGCCTCCTACTTATGATCCAGTTTGCAAGTGCTTCACCACGGTCTTCTGGCCCATCGCGGCGTCTCCATTGTC
This sequence comes from Friedmanniomyces simplex, assembly GCA_005059865.1. Classification (NCBI taxonomy): domain Eukaryota; kingdom Fungi; phylum Ascomycota; class Dothideomycetes; order Mycosphaerellales; family Teratosphaeriaceae; genus Friedmanniomyces; species Friedmanniomyces simplex. Next base: position 1,862 of record NAJQ01000576.1, read on the forward strand.
ATCGGTGATGCAACGTAGCATTCGGGACCCTGTTTGTCTCTCCACTTGGAGGAGGCTACCTCCTGCGCATCCTCTTCGGCCCATCAACAGAAGAAGCTTTTGCAATCACATGAATGGGAGTCTGTCGATCAGGCTCTCGTGCGAGAACGATTCGCGACTACGCTCGCTGCATCATGCTATGATGCATCACGAGTCTGCCGTGTTGCATAAGGGCGAACCGTATGAATGCTATAGGATTGGTAGCACGGGAGTCTCACCCTCGTATTGGTGGAATAGGGATGCAATCTGGGGCTAATTTGTGAGCGGCACGGGCTGTAGCAGCATTGTCGAACTTTTCCTCTCCCTGGCGTTGTCGGGGAAGTGGAGGTCTTGCATTTACACTATGTATCCAACACAGGACCGCTGATTTAACTGCGGCTCAGTCACGGTGCTCGGTTTTACCATACTGGAGGATTTGGGATGAGCGTTAGCACGGATGCTAACGCACGGTGATATGCTCCCTGCCCCGACGACACATCTGGGTGACGCACCAAGATCAGAAGGAGGCTGGACGATCATACCAACATTTCCATTCCTGTGGGGTTCCATGAGCTCCACCAAGTGGATCCTGACCTGAACGAAGGGCCATTGGGCTCCGATGACGAAGATACTCGGATGAGCAATGCACGCAACGAACCCACTAGTGAGCGTACCACGTGAAAGGAGGCAGCTCGCTTCTCATTCGGACGGAAGCTCATTCTCCAGCCTCGATATTGGCGCGGACAGGATCGTTGGAACACACTGTCACCTTACCCCCGGCGGATTTGAAGGTAACAGACCGCGTCTCACATACGTAACGAGGATCGGCAATATGATCATTGGAGTCGTCCATTTGCGTCCCGGGTCACGCTCTCGTGATAGCAGCTCGAACACCAAACAAAGACCGCCAACGTTGAGCATGCTACATGTCATCGGACGGCAGCCCCTGCTGCTCAAACAAACCTTTGGTCGGTTTGCACTGCCGCAGGTCCTGGGCTCCATCAATGAAAGCCGCCCTTTCGCCATTGACGATCCGTGGGAGTTCAAGCGTAGCATCGGCAAAGCACAGTAGTGTCTATTGGCAACAGGTCGGTCAGCTCAAGCGACCCAATTCCAAGCAGAGGGCTGCATTTGTGCGAAGAGGGAGCCCTACATTTCTCAAGTAGTCGAGACAATGAGGCCAATGACCATCTTCGTGCCCGTCAAGGGCGACGGAATCCCCCTCTCGAGCCTTCTGCAAGGCGTTACGCAACGACCCCAGGCAATGTAGTTGATGAAACCTGAGAGTATCCATCAACGGAAATCGCAATCAAGAAGTACGGTAGCTGTACGTACATGCTGATGGCGGCATCGACGTTTTGGCTCGAGTTCAACTCAGGATCTGGCACGCGGAGAGTCGACAGATTGCCGTATCTCCATAAATGGTCGTACTGATGATGCAAACTCATATACCGGTAGTCTCTCGAGTATCGTAGCTCTATGGTATCACTCCCGGCATCCTGCACACATCCTGGTGGTGTTTGGCTCACTCGGGCCAAGTGTAAGACTTGGATTACGCAGATGGTTGTGACGGCTACAGCGATGTAGACCAAAAGTCCAACACCTCTTCGCACCGTCTGCTCGCCGGGTGCCGGGCGTGGTTTCGTAGCATCCGTAAGTCTAGGATCCTCCGGTTCTTCTAGGCTCGGCGTGGAGTCAAGCCTGCGGTAACCCGACATTGCTCCTGGCGAAGGTTGAAGAGACGGTGCGAATGACAAGGAGGCAGCAGTTTGCCGTCGTAACGTGTGCGTAAATGTATCTGCGAAGCTGGGAAGCAACAAAGCCGACTTATCCAACCTCGACCGAGTGAGGCTGAGAGGCGGTTCATCATTATTCACGTGGGTCCATGGACGTAGCGCTTTGATCTGCAGCAGGACGATCGTTGATAGCGGGAGATTGCATTGCACCGGCAAAGAACGAGTTCGATGGCAGACCAACATACCATGTGGTCGAGCTGAACAGGCCGGTCAAGATAGTGTGCGTGGTGTCGGTGCAACGAGGATGCAGATCACCATGGGCCAAGACGTACCTGCGCACGCCCCGACGCGGTCCAAGAGTTTAAACTCGTCGGCTATCCAGGCCACACTGTTGGGATGGACCTTCCAACCGATCGACGGGGCTTTCGTTATCCGAAAAGAACCTACCAGCTTGCGCGGCACGAGCCATCACCAACAATGCAGCTAAAAGACTGGGTAACAACCGAAGGATCGGCCGCAGACTCAGCGCAACGCAGGATGCAACAATCGACTATCGAGCAGCTTGCCCCTGGCTCCACCTCAGTGGTCGCCAAAATACCGATAGCTCGTCGGGCTGCATCGGCGTCGTTGCATTGTCATGGAGCTGGTAGTTAAAGCCGAGGGTGGAAGGACTTGGTCGTTGTGCTGCGAACAGCCTTGTACAACCATGGCTTCCCGTCCTTACACGTCCAAACCCGCCACCGATATCTTCACGCCTCATGATACCGACATCAACAGGCGAGAATGCCGCCGCCTGGTGCCGATGAAGGTGTTGGCTCTCGGTCTGGGACGTACCGGCACTGCCTCGTTACGGTCAGCTCTCCACACGCTTGGCTTCAATTGCTATCATATGATGTCCGCTTCCGTCGAGAATCCGCCGGACTGCTTGATGTGGTCCGACGCTCTTGCTGCAAAGTATGACGGCGTCGGTACTTTTGGTCCCGAGCAGTGGGATCAGCTTTTGGGTCATTGTCAGGCTGTGTGTGACTGGCCTTCCCTTGCCTTCGCCAAGGATCTCGTCGAGGCTTATCCCGAGGCGAAGGTTGTGCTCACATTTCGCAACGTGGACAGCTGGTATGCGAGTACGATGGAGACAGTGCACTGGAGAGCCATGGTAAGAGACGCTTCGACGGCTACAAGCGTCAATCAGCGGGGACTGATGCAGATACTGACACCGCGTTCAGGAACCCGGGCTTCAACTGGCGGCTAAGGTCGACTGGGCTGCGAGTATGTATCAACCGATGCTTTCAAGTAAGTATCATGCAGCCTGGTAAGCAAAAGATATATACTGACTGACCGCAGAATTCTGGACCTGCTTCTGGGAAGGCGATTTCGAGAAGAACGGCAAGCGTCGATTCGACGAGTACTATGCGGAGGTTCGCCAGCTGGTCCCGAAGCACAGCCTACTTGAGTACAACATCAGCGAAGGTTGGCAACCTCTTTGCGACTTCCTGGATGCTCCAATACCGGAAGGCCAGAGCTCTCCGCGCACGAACAGCCTCGACGATTTCGTCGAGCGTTGCCGGAGAATGAACAGGATGCAACTACTCAATGCGGCGTTTCGGTGCGTCGTCTTCAGCTGCACGCTCGGAGCCATAGCGGCGAGCTTGCTGAGCTCGACTTCGACGAACCGTCGCATTGCGCTTCTCGGTCGGGCATCGTCCGCTTTTCGCGGTGGTTTCTAGGTATGCGGCTCCCATGGAGGGTATATAGTGACTGCTGAGACCGAGCAATTGATCATGCAAGGGGAATCGCGTTAGCCGGCAGCTTGCGTATCCAATATTATACCTTGGGCTCGTTCCGACCTAGTCTCAAATCGCCGTAGTCACAGAGTCATGGAAGTGTAACGCCAGTTTGAGATGTACCAAGACATGAACGCAGTTAGGTCAAGCCAAGTCTTCCCGTTACGCACCTTCCACATTGTCCGCACTCTCGTACCCCATACACGGGCGGGTCTCACAGCTCGGTCTTCTCATGCACCACCAACCCCACCTGACTTTGGGTGTCAGCATAGCTCGTCTCGCGGTGAGCGAGCTGCTCTGGACTGCTGAGGAGCTCAAGACTCTGCTGCGGAGCCAGTACGACCTCAGCCTCGCTATCCGTAGCTTCGGTCGGGTTCAATGTCTCCGAGGCGGAACGTTGGTTCCATCGCCCCATCACCATTGGCAAGTGCATCGTAGAGCGACCCAAGGAAGAACCGTCGGCGGCCACACCCTCCACAAAGACCGTCCGTTCGTATCCAGTGCTCTGGAACATCGTCTCGAACCCAGCCTTTGCTTCGCTTCCGATCAGAAATTCGTCTCCGTCAACAACGCGGTAAAAGTCCCACCGCGCCACTTCGGTCGCACCATTCCAGCTGACGTAGAAAACGGTGGTGCTCGTTTCCGGCCCGGTCCCATACACGAAAGCTCGGAGATCCGGCGGCTCGGACGGCACGCCCGTGAAATTGGCCTTCCAGGTGCGGTAGGTCACGAACCTGTAGTCGCTGAACTGGGCCTCCATCAAGAGCTCTCCGTCCCACGAGTGCTCCGTGATCTTGCAGTTCTCACTCCAGCCCGTGGAAACGTTACCGTTGGGCAGCGTTTGGAAGTTGCCACGTGCCATTGTGACTTGGCGGTCAGGCCTGATCCAGCGCCTTGTCACGTTTGCGACCATGGCTGCTTTGTCCAACGACACCACCAGCGAGGAAGAGTGGTCGGATGTGGAATACGGCCCGTCTCCACCGTTGTCCATGAACGTAATGACTTCGGTGTCTGCGGTTTGACTGAAGAACCGAGCCTGCATCGAGCAGGATTCGTCAGCGGGTGCTTTGGAGATTTCAGTAGTATTGAGAACGTACATCGTGCTGGGCTAAAGTTGAAGCCGCTCTCAAGCTCGAAGTCCGAGTTGGGACCTCCCAGAGTCCATAGCACGGAGCCATCATGACCCGAGATCTTGTAGATGGCGTTGGTGTACCGCGCGGAAATCATGTAGTCGCCGTCTGCGTTCTTATCCACGGAGTTCATGTGTCTGCCCAAGGCCCCTCAGTTAGCCGACTGCCGCAAATGTACAAGTGAGAGAGATGATCATACATCCAACTCCACCCTGCCGGCCACGGCGCTGTAAGGTCGCTGATCTCCGCACTGCTCTCATTGAGTGGGATATGGTCCGAAGCCCACCACTCAAACAGCACTTCACCAGTCACAAGGTCTCGTTCGTGGAAACCCTGATCAGAAAGAAAGCCGACATCAGCGTCGATGTCCAGGCCCTGGGCTTCAAAGTCAAAGATCTGTGTGCGCGGGGTGATGTAGATGGCCTTCTTGCCATCGTCGAGCATCTTCAGCTCATGCATGTTCATGTATTGCATTGTCGGCGGCACATCGATGGTCGCGACGATGTCGAAGGAGTTGTTCAAGAGCACACCTTGCCCTTTGAACTCGAAAACGTCGTCCCACTTCCAGAGGATTGCGGAGAGGTAGTCCGTACCATTCGCTCGGTACGGGCGGAAATCATGAGCATTGCGATTGCGGAACAGGCAGGCGCCGCTCCAGACCAGCTCCTGTCTCATCGTCAGCCATGTTCTGCATCTCTTGAACGTCCTCCCCGCCTGCTTACACCACTGGAGTCGTAGATTACTGGCCCGGTCTGACATGGCTGGTAGTACTTCCTAGCTATGTGTTCCTGGATCACGTTCGCATAAGGACCGAGGAACCAATATCCGGGCTCGACCTCGTTGGGATGGTAAACGGAGACATTGAAGCGCGGTGCTCTAATCTCAGGCCGGGTCACGAAGCTTGTAAGATCTGTGTCGTCGCCAGTACCGATTGGCATGCCGTATCCGAGGTCTACGCCGGCGTGGACGGAACAGAGGAGTCCGAAGACAGCAATGATGGAGACAGCACCGAAAATTGGCGTCCTGTGGGGTTGCATTGCCATCGATGTTGCCCCTCTGGTTTGAGAGAGGATGTTTAAACAATTTCAGTACAACGGATTGGTCGACGGAAGTATACGCGTAACGCAGAGTGGTCGGAGTGATAGAACTGAGGCAGCCCCATCTGCATCGGGCGTCGCACGGAAACACTCGGTCTTGGTCAGCCAACGAAGGGCAATAGTGGCCCCCAGTTACCAGCTTCCGTCGAACGTTGAATCCGATAGCCCACGGCAGCAGGGACATGGTCGACGGCCTGGTCGACTGCAGAAGCTCAGCCAGGGAAGCTCCAACATTGCAGCTTTGCAGATCACTAGATAGTTAGCTGGAGGCTAACGTACCGTGACTGCATCTCCGCAACCATGCTTTTGCAAGCGCTAATCGGATATCTGTTGGCTTGTAATGCGAACTGCGCTATACCCTGATATTTTACTATCCGTCGCTGCTTCGATAGCCCTTTAGCATATGCTCGTTAAACTTGCATTGCCTAGCTAGCTACACTTTCACTCATGGCCGTCAGTATGTCGTAACAGCGATCGGTCGTCCGTATTCTGTACAGCAAGCGTCTTGAAACTGTATTCCATCCGCTACATGGTGCAGGACGGTCCGTAATGGGGCAGTAGACACCAGCAGGTTGAAGTGCCAGGCTACCCTCTCGCCGCAGGGTATCTGAAATCTATCTTCTCATCGTATTTTATTTCCTCCCACTATCTCTCACTTCGCCTTCTTCCTCTCCTCCCTCTCCCTCTTCGCGTAAATCTCCGCCGTAAACGGATCCTCAAACCGTAACGCCACCGTATACGCCGCAAACACCAAGCCCGTCAGCAACACCCCAGCGGGCTTCCCAAACCACAGCGCCGTCCCCAAGAAACTCATCGTAGACCCCCAATACATCGGCGAACCCGTCACGTTAAACGGAAACCCGGTGACCATCTCATCCATCAGGATCCCAAAGTAATCCCCCAGGTACGTCCCCGTGATACCGAGCGCCCACATACTACTCAGCACCAGCACATTCCCGCTTGCGACCAAGCCGACCGCTAGACCCTGCGACACGAAGGACAGCAGGGCCGGGTGCGTGGGCTGCTGCCGCAACGCGCGCTCGTACACGGCGTCCCGCAGGAGACCCAGGGCGAAGATCGTGAGGGCTAGGCCGTAGCAGCCGTAGAGGGCGTTGCCGCCGGCGAGTTTCGTCAGAGTTTTGCGGTGGTATTCGGTGCGGGCGGCGAGGTTCCAGAAGCTTGGGTTGAAGAGGATGGTGGCTGCTGAGACTGGGAAGGGGTAGGTTCGAGTCAGTTTATGAGCGCAGAAGATTCATTCGTTTGAGAGGGGGACATCGTACGGTACAGACTCGGCTGGCTGAAGTCTATGAGGTCCGCCATGGTCGGTCGTTCGTTTCGTCACTTCGTCTCGAGTCTGTGGTGGTGGGTTAAGGGAGAAAGATGCACCTGCAAACGTCCCATATGAAATTTCTGGTCAATGAGGTGCGCGCAGCAACGACGTCAGAGGGCAGCGGGGCAGTGGGGGTTGACGGGATCGCGCTGAACGCGGAAGTAACCGGTCAGGCTCCTCCAACTGCCTCCGGTTACATGTATGAGCTTTGCTAAGGTTGTCTTTCTGCCTTCTTACGGACGAAGACGACTTTCCGACCGGAAACTGGAACGCACCTATGCTTGAGCGGATCGTCGCGAATTTCAAGACTTGAGATTGTGAAGCATCGTTGCGCCGTCTGAGGATACCGCAACCTTGCCTCGCCCTCATTCGCTCCATGCTCACCAACACTCCAAGCCAGCGGCCGACCGCCAGGGAATGCCTTCCTCCTTGACCGGGCTGGTACCCTCCACGATCCAGTCTGAAAGACACCGGAACGTCCGTTGACACAGCCACGGTAGCCCCTAGCATTGCAACTCAGGTACGTCTTCTCACTTGAACTCTCGCTGTCGGGTCAGCGAGCATCTCGAACCCCACGCAAGCAATCTTCGGCTCATCAGCTCCATCCTCGAGCTTCACATCATACTTCGTCAGTACACTGGCCAGCGCAATCTTCAACTCGTTCGCTACGAGAAAGCGCCCCGGGCAGATGTACTTTCCCATCCCGAAAGCGTAGTGAGTCGTACTGCTGGAGACGAGCTGGCCACCCGTATCGTCGAGGAAACGGTCGCCCCGGTAGGTCTCGGGGTCGGGAAAGGCGGACGGGAAAGACGAGACGGCGAGTTGGGTCCCCGTGGGTAGCATGATGCCGTTGGGCAAAGTGACTGAACTAGTTGCCATGCGCTCCAGGTTGACGAGCATGCCTGGTTTCAGCCTTTGGGTCTCTTTGACGACGCTGTCGAGCAACTTCATGTTGTAGAGCCCAGCGGCTGTGAAGCCGTGTTCCTCGGTTGCTGCAGTGACTTCCTTGCGTAACGGTTCTAACAGGGCAGGGTGCATGCACATGTCAATCAGAGTTTGCGTAAGGAGCTGCGTAGTGGTGTGGATGGATGAAATGGCCAGGCCGAGCTGCGCGGCTGCTGCGTCGTATGAGCGTCCGGCTGCCACTTGCTCCATCCACTCGATGCTGTCCTTGTGATTCTTGGGCTTTTCAGCTTTCCTACGAGCGAACTCGTTTTCCAGCATGGAACGAGCTGTAGCCACCTGCTCCCGACATTTTCGGCAATTTGGCAGAAGCCAATGTACCACGGGTCTCAGTACCGCAGGCCACGAGCGAAGGGCCCGGGCGGCAAAGAAGAGATTCATGGTATAGCTTGTTACAAGGCCCTGCCATTCTGAGTTGCACGCCAGCTCAGGCCCGACAAAGACGGCTGCAGACATAAGGGCAACGAATGTGGTGGCATCGGAGCCCCAGTCGACAGAGTGCCATTCTGCGTCATTCGTCCAAGCCGAGTCGAGGCACTGCTGCAGCTGTTTCCCAGCTACGGCTATGGAAGACTCGTTCTTCGATAGGTGCTTCTTGACGACGTCGATCATGAGGTGGCGCGGGTCATTGACGGCATCAATGCCTTCGAAGCCTGGGTAGCCGGCGAAGAAGTCCTGGAGCCCACAGTGTTAGCACAGTCCGCAAGAACAACAGGGCAGAGGGCTTACTGCTCCAACGGAGGCTTGGTGGGAAAGGTGCAAGTTACTCTTCACCCATTCTATATACTGTGGCGAAGGCGGCAGGATAATGCGGTCACCAAAGGTTGTTGCGATGCTGAAGGGTCCACTGAACTACGAATGCTCAAGCGTCAGTACAGCAATGGTGGATTAGGGGGTGCTTCTACTATGGCAATCTTTACCTTCTCGAGACCGGAGTCGATGAGGATTTTCGCATTGCTCATGAAGCTTGCCTGTGCTCTCTTGTTGGTCCAGTCGCCTGGACGGCGGTTGATTGAAGGAATACTGTTAGGCCTGCTCTGTCTGTAGAGCCATGAGACAATGATGCACAGCACTGCTAAAACCACGGCCAGCCTTGAACCAGACAAAACCTGAGCGGTTTCCGCTGAGAGGCTTTGAATGTTCTCCATTGCGGACGCCCTTTCTTACCTGCTCTTGCTTCCAGTGCTGTTAGAGGGGTATTTTCTTCGCTCAGCCTACATCATTTTGAGGGTCGTCGTACGAAAAGGAGATACAAGTATACAGTTCAACGATGCGGTACGTAATACGGAACCACCCCGCTCGAATCCACTCCATGTATTCGAGGAGGACTTGACCCTTTCATACGTAAATGTCTACTCTCGAACCTGAACAGCGACCTCCCGTCGCAGGCGTGTGAAGTAAATCGAGTCAAAACCGAGCTAGCGCGGTCACCTTTGCCGCTCACATGGGGCGCGGGTAGGGTCTGCGTGCTTGCTTTCTTAGAAGGGTCCGAAGGGATGCATGGTTATTGACCGCGACGGCAAGCAGGCAGACTTGCCATGTCAGGCAGTGAACATGAGTACGTGATGGAAGTATGCCGTTTCCCAAGAAAATTATACAACAGATCGTAAGGACTGTAGTTACAGATCTCCAAACCATCATCCTCCCTCCAATCGTGGTACTTTTTCTTCGGTTGATACTAACACAAGATTCTCGTCCTCCACCCTCCCATACATTCGCTCACACCCCATTGCTCAAGCACGAGAAAGGCCCGCCAAAAGCCGCCGAATCGTAGCCCTGCTTAATACTCTCCACCGACGCATACGTGCCGGCGGTAAGGAACAGCAAGCCGATGAGGATGCAGGCCACATTCAGCGCGGCCATAGCCATGCTCCGGACCCCGTTCACTTTCCAAAACTGGGGCCCGTAGTCCGCGCGCCGCATGCGGAGGTACGCCACGCCCCAGAAGATGAAGCCGAAGAAGCTGTCGAATAGGGAGCTCATGAGCGACAGGAGATCGCTGAAGAAGGGGATGACTTCGGCGATGATGAAGGCGAAGACCCAGGTGACGGCGAGGATGGCGGACCAGCCGAGCCAGCCCTTGACCGTGTTGTTGCCCAGGTGGCGGGTGCCGGCGTACAGGCGGAAGAAGACGAAGCGGGCCGAGACGGAGGCGTACAGGACACCCAGGAAGATCAGCGTCGGGATCATGAAGCTGAAGCTGACCTTGAGGTAGGTCTCGTTCCCCAGAGAGCCGAAAGCCGGGGCGGTGTTGTACGCCGTGCCGGTGTAGACGTAGATGATGGCGCCGACTAGGGAGAACACGATGACTTCGGCGATGGTGACGGCCCAGAGTGCCTTGGGGAAGTCCTTGGGCTCCTTCATCTCGGCGATGAACGACGGGATGGTGATCTGGCCGATGAAAGTGTAGCTGATGTTCATGAAGGCGTTCATGCCGGCGACGAAAGTCGTGGTGCTTGACGGGACGAGCAGATAAGTGACCGGGCCCTGGGTAGGCCACCTCATGCCTGCGACTCCACGAGGGTGGTTCTCGATACCGGCGAAGATGGTGGCGAGCAGTACAGAGATGAAGGTGGTGAGCGCACTCAGGGTGGCAAGCTTCGCCAGGGTGCTGAACGTGCGCGGCAGAGAACAGAAGAACGAGACGAAAGCCATGATCGCGCTGAACCCGACGGTGCAGATGTGGTGGTCGACGCCGGCCATGGTGTTCATGTACTTCGAGCCGACGAGGCAGTGGAAGCCCTGGATGAAGGTGTTGTTCAGCAGGAACATGACAGCGGTGGCCCACCAGGCCCATCTCGAGTTCCAGAACAGCATCTGCCCGATGTCGCAGACGTCCTTGACCTCAGGATGGCGGAGACAAAATTCCCTGTAGTCCGATCAGCGATGTACGCAGCCATGTAGATGCATATTCAAGCTCACCAGACCACCAGCGAGGTGTAAAGCACCAAGCCCGCCACGACAACCGTCAAGATAAGGCCGGGGATAAGTCCAAGGACCGAATACGAGTACGGGAATGACATTATAGCCAGACAGATGTACTCGGAGAACAGCAGAGCTGCGGTCTAGCACATGGATTAGTTCTAGACTCGCAAAAAGCATGCTCATGGAAAGCCAACACGCGGTCGAGTTCATTCTCAGCAAATGCCGCGCGCGAGATTCATGCGCTGCTGGAGGAAGTGGGATGGCGCTCTGGGCTTGCCGAGATATCACACCTTTTGCCAGCTGCACGTGCGGTACTTGATCGAGTTCCCCGCCTCCAACTCCATCTGCTTGCCCACCGAGATACTCGGGTCGGTGTCGTCGTCGGCGGTCAGGTCGGCGCCCGGGTTCAGTCCGCCGATGGACTTGGTGATGGGCTTGTCAATCCGGCTCATTTTGCGTGCCTGGCCCGGGTATCCGCCCTTCTCGGCGTCCGCTCCAAAGCCATCGTAGTAGCCTTCCTTGCCGAAGGTGGATGTGGGTTGGTAACGATCAGGTGAGGGCGGCGGCAGCTCGCCGTCGCCCTGCCTGCCGTAGTCGTTGTTCAGCGCCATTTGATGGAGCGGATCGAGCGTATGAAGACGCCCTGGTAGTGGAAGAAAGGGTCGAGGCCGGTGACCTTCCGCAGCATTGATTGCGGTTGGGGGTAAAACGGGGTGGTTCGGGGGGTGAAGGTGTCGCTCGCGAGCAGGGCTGGAGAACTGATGGGACGGGCGCAGCAGCAGGCAAGTGATATATGTACGGGTACGTCGGGGGCGTCGATCGGAGGGTGCAGGGCGGGACACATGGCGTGGGACGGTGCAGAGTCAATTGTGGCGCGGCCGAGGGCGAGGACAAATTGCGCGTGCGGGTAGGTGGGTGAAAGGATGGGTGGTCTGACGTAGGCGAACCAAAGCGACTCCAGTGGAAGCATGACAGTCGGAGCCGATGGGCGGGAACGACTCCACAACCCACCTTGGCATCTTCACCAGAAAAACCCACGCCGAGGCCGTCGAGGTCCATGATTTCATTAATCCCTTCATAATTATTGCACCATCCTGTAGGTGCCAAGTCCCACTCACTATTAACGAGGGAAGGCTGTCTGATTATATCAATCTTCGTTCCTTGTCGTCCATCATCAATGCGACAGACCGCCGTCTCGTCTCGTCTCGTCCAGCCCGCGTTCAACATGCAGGGCGTCGCATCGCTTCTGCCGTAGCTCCGATCCTTCAGCGCCTGAGGTGTCAAAAAGCAAGCAGGAACGGGAGACGGAGGGAAGGCATAGGTAACGACTTGCTCCTCGATCCGACGTTGTTCAAATGGAAGGTTCACTATCCTCATCACCAAAGCCAATCGGCTCGCCAGTGCATCGACGTCCAAGCCGGAGCGATCACGTGCCGAACATCCTCGTGCCTCCCACGCGCCGGCCATGCAAGGCGGCAACACGGGTAGGGTAGCTTCGCTCGCTGGCTTGGCCTGGCCTGGAGAGAAAATTCGACAATCATTATTTATGCCAGCAAAACCAATGCATGCTCTTTTGGAGACGTGCCAACACCAATCTTTGTGGCGAGCAGCAGCCACAGGGACGTAAATATCGATATGCCCTATATTGGTGAGAAAACGCCATCTAATAGTGCACCCGAGGAGATACCATGGAATCTCATACGCCCAAGAAAGCAACGTACCTCTCCCCGCGGCGGTGGGGGACGTCGATATGTGCTGCCACGGCGGGACGGCATACTCGGTAACGACCCTCATTCACCTACTGGAACCATGAGATATTCCTCATCGTAAGATCGCCGCTTGCGTTTCGCCACCTGAACGCCCGCCGTCATTGTAGCTTGTGTGCAACAAAGACATTCTTAAACTTACGAGGCCCCAACGTCTTCAACAGACTGGCCGAGGTCATCCACAGGTGAGCCATTGTCCGCAGACGGATACCCGCCATCTGCAGACGCATACCCACTATCCCTCCTCTCCCCCACCCCATCCTTCACTTCACCCCCCACCCCATCCCCCCCATCCACAAACCAAGCCGCCGCCCTCACTATCCCCACCACCACCCCAACCTCCTCCTCGCTCCGAGGCGCATAAACCATCAAAAAACCCCTCGGCACGAATCTCTCGAACCAGCCCCCCCTGGCCAACGGATGCCGCTCCCCCCACCCGGCCTCCAGCACCAGCGCCTCATCCGCCGGATGCAGCGTCAAATGCATCGACCCATCCGAGGGATGCGCGTGGCAGATCTCGCCCCCGCAGGTGCGCTTAGCGGGCGACGTCGAGAAGAGGCCCGTGCCGTGTTTCTCGAAACACGAGGTCCCGATGCGGAGGTGCGGCGGGTTCGATATCGCGAGGGCTTCGATGGCGCGGGCGAGTTGCTGGTAGTGGGCTGACGTCGCCTTCTGCGTCACCTGCCGATGGGGCGCGATGCCCCTCGTGAAAGGTCGCGGGGGGAGGCGTTTGGGGAGACCGACCAGATAGCCCCGTGTTCCCCTAAACCGCTGGGGGATGGGCGCGGGCGCGTACGGATCGCTCAGGGCGAAGAGACCCAGCGCTTTCACTCTCAGGAAGCCGACGAAAGTCGTGGGCGTGCCTCCGGGACCTAGGGCGAGGAAGGCGAGGTACTCCTGATGTAAGTGTAGCAGGAACGGCAGGACCACGGCCAGTAGCAGGAAGGATGTGGTGAGATTGATGGTCTGCGAGGAGCTGAGGTCGTTGAGCGGCGAGTGGCCTGTGAGAATAGACTCCATGCCGCTCGAGGCGTCCCGGACGACGAGCTAGATCGAAGGGTAGGGTGTGCTTCCGTCCAGGCCGGCGGTGATGTTGAACTGGGTCGTGAAGCTGATCCGGCCGACGCGGAGGTCGAGTTGCAGATGGAGGTTTGGTTCGTGGGAGGGGGTGGATTTGAAGAGGGCTTTGTGGGAGACGTGGAGGTTCTTAGGGAGCATGAGGTAGGTACTTTAGGAAAGTGATGTAGGAGTTGGCAAGACGGTTGTAGGTACATGTAGGGTAGTGTAGTGAGATCAGTTGCTGTAAGGCAAGTCCGCTTATTATGAGGCGGTCTGACTGCTGTGTTCTGTGCTGCCGCATTGGCAGCTTCCCATACCGCAAGCAAGAGCGGCGATCGCTCAGTGGGCTTCGAATATTCATGTTGTGGCCGAGCTCGTGGAAAGTGCGTACAAGTGACATCACATGGCGCGGCAGAGAAACGTTATGCTACATCGGGTGAGACCCGGAAGGAGAGCAAAGGAGGAGAGTGAAGAGGGAAGCCCTCGTCGATTGGTGGCCATACCTTATTCCTCGGCTTCCAAGTCGGGCATGCCGAGAATACTCCCGGTCACATCAGGGAGAAACGAGAACGGGGATGACAGACGACATTTGAGACAACAGCAAAAGCAGGGCGGTCCATCATACTACATGTAACTCATTTACTAAGGGCCTAGTCCTTCATCAACACTCCCTCCAGTGCTCCCCGTAGTCCACATACCCTCACCACGTCACACATACTACAACTTGGTACTCTTGACCAACCCCCCCTTAATCCCCGTCAACTCCCCCCCATACCCTCCCCTCCCCTCCCCACCCTTCCACACGGCCTTCATACTCCCCAACTTCTTCTTCTTCTCCTCATACTTCTTCCTCTTCTTCACCCTCGGATTCCTCACCTCCTTCTTCCGATGCGGCGTCAACCCCTTGTTCTTCTCAATCAAATAGCTGATCTTGCGCTTCCCGTCCGCGCCCACGCGCTCCTCCTCCACCACCACGCGGCCGCCTTGCAGCGCGGCTTGCTGTTGCGCCTCGGCGAGAGCGGCTTTGTCCGTCTTCTTCTTCGCGGCGCGGGTGGCGACGAGGTCGTAGTACTCGTTTCCACCGGCCTCGGCGCGGATCTGCTGGGCTTGGTGTACTTCTTCCTCGTCTGCGCTCTCGCCGCCGAGATCAGCGCCAATGTCTGGTCGGCGTTTCCCGCGTTTTTCCGCTTCGGCGTTGAGGCGGGCTTGTCGATCCCGCAGGCGTTCGCGGTGAGGTACGTCTTCGTCTCCGCCGGCGTTGCGGCCGGAGGCGCCGCGTTTGTTGGCTTTCTGCGCGATTTGCGAGGTGTAGAAGCGTAGGCTCTTCTTGCGCTGGGCTTTGTCGGCGGCTTCGCGAGCGGTCAGGGGAGCTTCTTCGCCGATGTCTGATGCATCGTCTCGGGACATGCCATTCGTAGCGGATTTGGTCTTCCTTGATGCAGCGCCAGGAGCGACCAGTGCGTCCAAATCGGCCAGTCCTGCTTCAGTCCTTGCCATGCGCTCGGCTTTGCGTGCGTCGATAGCCGCTTGAGCTGCTTCCGCGTGTTTCTGAGCTCGGCTTGCCATCTTTGGCGCAAGTGAATGGCGGGCTGAATCAACGTCCTGCACTTCCTGTTCGCCACTCGACAAAACAACGACTGCGGCCTCTCGTGCGTCTCGTGACTCAGAGGACGAGAGAGACTTGACTCGAGACCACAGATCCCGACACTGCACCAAGCTATCCATGACCGGATGGTCTCGAAGGCGTGTTGCAGACATGGCGATAGCACCCGCTTCTCCTCGTGATGCTGTCGACGTCAAAAGCGAGAAGTACATGGTCAAAGCACCCAGGTACGCAGACGCAGCGCGAAGCTTGGTGACCGTATTGGACGGAGCATCCGAAGATGATGCAGCCTTCACCTCCTTTGCCAGCGCCGCGTGCGTGTCCTGAAGCTGTAGTAGCTCCTTCCTCAGCGGCTCGAACTCGGGGTATCGCGACTTAAGCAGCTTCAGCCTTTCAGCAGCGCTCATGTCCGGAGTGACGTGCAGCTGAGGAAGCACCTCCGTGACGACGGCT
>NAJQ01000577.1:8531-18978 GCA_005059865.1 Friedmanniomyces simplex
TGTTACGGTCCCTTACAGTCCGTCACGAAGAATATCCAATCAAGGGGTCAAGGGTGGTTCAGACGATCTGATCAAGGGTGTAACTTGGTTGACTGAGTTGAGCACAAGGCTCCCAACTACGTAAGGACTGTTTCTTTATGTACTCCTGCCCACTCTTCCTCACTCGCAACGGAGTGACAAGTGTTACGGTCCCTTACAGTCCGTCACGAAGAATATCCAATCAAGGGGTCAAGGGTGGTTCAGACGATCTGATCAAGGGTGTAACTTGGTTGACTGAGTTGAGCACAAGGCTCCCAACTACGTAAGGACTGTTTCTTTATGTACTCCTGCCCACTCTTCCTCACTCGCAACGCAGGTCACTCCGCTCACCTCGTGAGCGTGATCTGCCTGCTCACCTTTGCTCACCTGGCGCCCTGCTCACTGGTCACATGACTTCCTGCTCACCTCTTCCATCCCGCGGCCCAATCCTTGGCCTTCGTTTACTGGTAACATCATCCCCCTTCTAGCCTAGCTGTCCCGGCTAGGACTTAAGGGTCCCTTATCCTTCATCTTGCCCCTCGTCATGGCTTCCTCCACTCCAAAATCTACCTCTGACAGGCGACGTCGTTTTCGCAGAATACTCGCGAATCCCTTTCCTGCTGTGACACCTTGTGACAGCTGTCACCAACGCGGCCGCACTTGTCTGTATATCGCCGACCTCTCGATCATGTCCTGCAACGAATGCACACGGCTTGGCCGTCCTTGCGTCACCTCGAGCATCGACCGGCTCGATCGGATAGTGGACACGTTGTCCACCAAGATTAGTACAGATGAGACGGAGCTTGCGTCGTCTCTTGATCGAATCTCCGTCCTCCTCCATCAGGTAGAAGACCTTCGGCAGCGCATTGCTCGGAACAAAACTGTTCGCAAGCAGAACAACAAGCGGCTGGACGAACAGATACGTCATCTCGTCGACGCTGAGTCCAACGAAGCACTGAACTCAGGTCTCTCGGAGAGCGTCGCTCTCGGTCGCTCCCTTGCGGCGGTCGGCGTCCCTGATCCTTTCGACTGGTCCTTCGATCCTCCTCTTCTCGGCAGCCCTTCCCCGTCCCTATCGTCGTACCCGGTTGCGAGTGGTACGTCGGACGGCTCAGGAGGCAGAGCCTCCTAGTTGCGTTGGCTTTGGAGGAACTTGGCACACTCGGTGTATGTTGTTTCCTCCATATTGTTCAACTCGGTCCTCTGAACTGAGTCCCGGCTGACCTTGTTGCAGTCTTTTGCTATGTGGCCCATGCGTTGGCACCTATAGCATCGAACCTTCCGGTTCCCGCCACTTGACCTCCCCGGGTTCCTTGTGGCATCTAATTCCATGGGTTCTGGTCCATAATGGTCCTTCCGCGCAAAACTGCGCCCCCTTCCAGGGTCGGCGTACATGAGTCGATCGCTCTTCAACTCCTGCAGCCTCTCGTCGATTTCCTTGGCGGATTTCACCATTGCTGTCATGCTGGTAGCTCCTCGCCCGCGAGATAGCTCAGCTTTTACAGCGTCCTTGAGTCCGAGATAGAACTGCGATCTCAGCGCAGCATCATTCCATTCCAGATCGGCGGCATATCCTTGGAACTCCGAAGCATAGGTGGCTACGGACGTTGTTTGTCGAAGGCGTCGGATATGTCGGTCCGCATACGTTTCCTCATTCGGGATACCGTACAACTCTTCGAGCTTGATCTCGAACTGTTCGTAGTCGTGGAATATGAGTCTCGTTTCCGTCTTTGGCGTTCCTTCTCCACTCTGGCAATCCAGCCAATCCTTCAGATAGGGCCGAAGTCCGCGTGCAGCGCGTGCTCTCAGAAATGAGTACGCATACAGCACCTTCTCGGCTTCGCTTCCGAACTGAGCCCGGTTGAAGAGGATGTATAGCTTGAGTTGCATCTGAAACTCTTCCAACCTTCCCTGGGTCCCATCGAACGTCTCCGGTGTGGACACCTTTGGTGGCTTGGCACTGGGTCCATAGGTCGCAGTCGAGTTCGTGCTTCCTGTGGCCACTGGCCGTCGTTGTGGTCCTTCGCTGGTTATCGACATCGCGTCCAGTTGCTCCGATACGCCTGTCCTAACAGGTGGTCTGGTCGTGGAGCCGGCGCGGCTTGCTGACATTGATATGGTCTTCGAGGGTGCTCAAAGTGTTACGGTCCCTTACAGTCCGTCACGAAGAATATCCAATCAAGGGGTCAAGGGTGGTTCAGACGATCTGATCAAGGGTGTAACTTGGTTGACTGAGTTGAGCACAAGGCTCCCAACTACGTAAGGACTGTTTCTTTATGTACTCCTGCCCACTCTTCCTCACTCGCAACGCAGGTCACTCCGCTCACCTCGTGAGCGTGATCTGCCTGCTAGATGTTACCAGTAAACGAAGGCCAAGGATTGGGCCGCGGGATGGAAGAGGTGAGCAGGAAGTCATGTGACCAGTGAGCAGGGCGCCAGGTGAGCAAAGGTGAGCAGGCAGATCACGCTCACGAGGTGAGCGGAGTGACCTGCGTTGCGAGTGAGGAAGAGTGGGCAGGAGTACATAAAGAAACAGTCCTTACGTAGTTGGGAGCCTTGTGCTCAACTCAGTCAACCAAGTTACACCCTTGATCAGATCGTCTGAACCACCCTTGACCCCTTGATTGGATATTCTTCGTGACGGACTGTAAGGGACCGTAACATGCGCCCGCAAATTTTAGGTGCCTAAGGCGCAAAATGCTAAGAATTAGGGTTAGGGGCACCTTAGAGCTACGGGTAACGCGGGATCTAGCTAAATCTGGATGATAAAGCCAAAGTAATCTATACTATAATGCTAAGCCTCTCGATATAGTTGCGGCTAAAGTACGGCAGCGGACAGAAGGGAGGCTTTACCGCGCAGAGCCGCGCTTCCGCAGCAATGTTATTGGCTAACCCCGCTATACATGCATAAAGGGTTAGGGTTTGGGCTAGCTAAACCTATGGGACGGCTAAAACACTATGCCTTAAATAGGATCAATCAATCGGACGAGAGCGCATTAAATTGACGAGGCACGGCAGCTCCTTGAATTGAATTGAATTGATGCCAAGATTCAAGCAATTCAATCAATTCCTTGAAACCGCTTGCTTATTCTCACCTCTGAGGTCGGGCTATGGGTGAGCATGTGGTGCAGGTTCCTTGAGATCGCCCACGGACTCCGAGATGAGATGGGCCGCGCCACGTTCGGCTTCGGGGACAAGTTTTCGCAAGTGCGGTCTCAAAGGAAGAATGACTATCCTAGCAGCGAGATGAAAGCGAGGACAGCGGCTTTCGCCTCGGCGAAGCGGAAAAGAGGCGAGGAAGAGGAGGATGAGATCGAGCTGGCACCGACGCAAGCCGTCGTGCACAATGCGAAGGTGGAGAGCGATGGTCCACACCACGAGCCGTGGAGTACACATGGGATCTTGCAGCATCGGAGCTATCATGTGGAGAGCGAAGAGGTATCCTTCTGATTTTTGAAGTTGGTAGCACACGGACAAGACAAATATCACACCCATTGCTCTACACTTCAGTCAGCCAAGAAGTCTCAGGCTCTTTCGTCTACTCTCTTTACGCGAAGCCGCAGATGACACCCGTCCTGGCTCACAGGCACTGCAAGAACACCCTTACTCGTGACCAGCGTCGAGCCCTCGACCGGCTCCGTGCGGAATGATCCGTACAGGGTTGCCACAGCCAGCTTGAAGTTGTCCGTCCCAAGCTGCGCGCCTATACATGCTCTTGGGCCAGACCCGAAAGGCCAGTACCAGCGCTCCATCTCCTTCAAAACCTCCGGCGGCGAGTCTAGCCAGCGCCCGGGGTCAAAGCGTTCAGCATCCTTGAACGCGGGACTCCGGTGCAAAGTCTGGGCTTGTGAGTGCACTGTTACGCCCACGGGGACGCTGATTTCGTGGCCTGGTGGGCCGAGAATTGTGGACTTGGGGGTGATGCGCGGCTGAGCGCCTGCGAGCGGTACGTGGAGGCGAAGGACCTCTTTGATGATGGCGTCGAGAGTCGGCAATGTCTCGAGGTCAGCGGCCAATGTGGGGCACCGAGCGGAATAGAGTTCCTGGTGCAATCGATGTTGCCATGCTTGATTGGGAGGGAGACTCAGCTCCCATGCACAGGCCGTGAGAGCCAGGTCTACGGTGTCGATGCCGGCAATCATGTGGTCTTGCATCTCAGCTGAGGCGACCGCTTCCTCATTACTGCCCGTCGCAGTGGCAGTTGTCTTCTGTTCCATCTTGGTGATCCCCAAACCCTGGCTCAGATGCTGAAAGACGGTGTTGACTTCATGTTCGCCAGATTGTTGCATGCCCCGGATCCATGAGATCTCTGGCCGGTATCCTATGCGATTGAGAAGCACGGTGGGAAGAGGGAGGAATTGGTAGGTTCGCTGGGCATCATACTCCTGGCGAGTACGACTAGCTCTTGCGATGTCCGCCAGCAAATGCAAGCTTGCGCTTGCGCCGAAAAGGTACTCGCTGATGGAATCCACGGCCCACGCGTACGCTAGGTCGAAGAAATTCGTGGTGTCCGAAGGTGCCGTGGCCAGCTTATCAAGCGCAGAATGCAATTCGCGGACAAGGCGTGGTTGCGCATCAATCCATCGCTGGTTCCGCCTCATCGACGTCTTGGAGTACGGCTGAGCCAGCATCTTCCTTCGCACTCGATGGGGAGCTTCGTCTATAAGGGCGACCATGGCCTGCTCGCCATAGCTGTTGGCGACCTGGTACCAATCTGTCTTCGGCATTGGGTCTCGGAAGCTGTAGATTGTATCCAGTCCACCTTCCACAGCACAGACAGAGAGCTCAGATGGGCCGAGTCGTACCACAGGACCATGACGGAGGTGAGCTTGGTGAACGGCGTCTGCGCCTCGATCGTTGAAATGTTGCCACCATATCCAAAGGCCGCTGCATCGTGCAGACCAGTGCGCTTCCTTCGCCGCCTTAAGCGGATCGTTTTGAAGACGGAGAAGTAGCCGTACGACGAGGCCTAGTACAACGAGAGAGAAAACCACAAGGCCACTCGTCAGTGCCATGACTGCCTACGTGCAGCGGTGGACACTCTGTGCGAGCAAAACAGAGGATGTCAGTGCTTAAGGACATGTCGATGTTTGTACAATAGTGCAATGATGATTCCCTCTACCGCCCGTCCCTGCGTGCTGCTGCTACCGCAGGCCTAGCGCGACAGATTGCACGCATCTGCTATTGCAAGCGCTCATGCGTAGACAAGGGTGGCTATTAGCTCGGAGCAAGGCATTGAAGCTGAGGAAGCTCGATCTGGCAGGCACACAAAGTACGTGGTCTGCCACATGGCAGTGAATAGATGTACTAGCGAAGGCGTAAGTCAATCGCTGCGCGAAAGTCCGCTTAGGACCGAAGCCGACCTTACGTCGAATTGAGTGCATTGGTCTTATTGCTCTAACTATAGGAAGAGGAGAAATCTCCTTAGCACAAAACCTCGAAATTCATACCTAAAGCTACTCCTTAGCACTCTGAGTTAGCTTATACTACAAGATACCCTCTTAGCTAAGGGTTAAGCTAAGGTTTATGCTAAGGCATAAGGCTTAGCTGCAAATTATGCCTTCTTAAAGTAATAAAAATCTTATATTAGTCTTTGTAGGATAAATATTAAGCTAACAAGTTCCTATAGTCGCAAGCATATAAGATCTTCCTTAGACTAGTATAGAACGTCTATTATAGGTAACGACTAGAGCAATAAAGATTGGAAATAGGATTAGAGGGAATCGCTATAGTGCTATGTATAGCTACTAGCAAAGCTCTTTTTATGCATATAGCTAGACACCTTTAAGGACCCGCATTAGGGCTATTGGCAATCTACTAGCGTGTTCTCCTGCAGGCTTGCTATGCACTAATTTGCACTAGTTTAATTCAAAGTAACCTCCGTAACTTTAATAGAGATGCACTTATTACGAAGATAAGCCCTTGCTGCGCTATATGTCTGCATATTCAGCCTAAGTCTAAGCCCATCCTTATCCGCTTGCCGTGGAAAGCTAGTTGGATCGGCACATTGCTAGCTCGATTATGTGAGGGCGGGAAGAGGTCATTGGAGGGGCGGGGCGTTCATAGCGTTGTTGACCCCCAACGATAAGACAGCTAACGCGGAGACTCGCGTCGGGGAAGGCATTAGTCTACCGGGGACCGTAGCTCTATAAGTGGCTCTAAAGCAACTACACGCTTTGCTTATGGGGACCAATATACGATGCATGTTACATGCAGAGCTTGCTACCGCTCTGGGGCTCGGTCAAATGGTGTGGCTATACTGGACTGCCCGACAACAGTACCGTCAGGTCCATGGTTCAAGATTGCATTATGGAAAGCCCGGTGTCCGACCAATTAATTATGTGTGTCCAACTCTTACTCGATGTGAGATTTCATGTTCCTCTTGTTCGTCCTCCTCGCCGCTAATCTGGACTGTCGTATCCTTCCTAATGATGAGCTCCTGGCTGCCGGCATCGCTATCACCACGGTCCGCTCGGTTCTGCGCGCTTCCTAAGTACCCAAGCTCACTTTTCCGTTGCGCGCTCGACTTCAGCGAATTCATCGGGTATGTATGGCCACGGCTACCATCCTCGGACACTGTGCTACCAAATCCTCCGCCGTTGTAGTACGTGATCAGATCCGTCACAAGTGTGCGGGCGACAGGAATTGTTGCGGCGATGATGGAGTAGCTCAGCTCGGCTTGGGTCAAGGATACATATGTTGCTTCGTGCAGTGTAGGATCAGTCTTGAAACCTTCTTTATCGAAGCTTTTGAGACGAGTCCCAGTGAGGATGACCACACTGTACGATGTGTTAGCAAGCCAATGGCACGTAGTCGAGTTTCTGAGGTTCGAGATGGACGCTGACGCACAGTAACCGCATGGCGAACCACACAACGATTTCCTGCCTGATCTTGCGGCTCTTCTGAAGCCGCCAAACAAGGAAAATCGGTGCGGCGAAGATAGCGGCCTCTGTGAAGCTGGCGACGATCCCTTGGATCTTCCACCTGAGAAACTGTCCTCTGTCAGTGCCGTATAGCTTCTGAATACCATGAGCACAAAGGAAGGCTTACCCAGCCTGTGCAGCTCTGGTCCACAATGACCCAGGGCTGCGATGAATCGCACTTCAACGCAGCGGCAAGCAGGAAAGCGCCCATCAAGACCGTAATCAACACCAACAGGACCTCAGTGTACCGTCGTACCTTGGTGTTAGGAGCCGTCAAGCGGCGAAGGAATAGAACGGTGGATATTCTGGAAAGATGAATCGCACACACATAGAGTAGGTTGCTTGCGTAGTACAGCTGCGAGAATGAGCATGTTAGAGATGTCCCAGTTTAGTTTCAGACTCATAAGCTCACCTGTTGTACTCGATCTTGTCGATGAAGCGGAATGAGCTTAAGTGACTTTCCAAGCCCGTCCGCGCATGCTGCGAGTACCAGAGAGGACTGCACCCAGCAAAGGGCCTAGCCACTCACTGTCAGTAACCGCAAGAGCGTAGGTAACATGAGCAGCCAGACAGACCGTTGAGATAACAATAGTCGTGTCGTCCCAATCCCATCCAATGTTTATGAGCTTTCGAATGAACACCCTGACCATTAGAACCAACAACGTGAACGCAATACCCATGGCTGTCGCAATGAGTATGCCGGCGCCGTGGTCGTCCTTGGTCACAGTAGCAAAAGGCTTGTGCTGTCCGGGGGGTATTCGTCCGATTGCTGACATGCTCGACTACACTCTCAATTCTAGTTCCATGAAGTGCCGATCCCAGGTATCTCGCCGTAGAAGAAGCAGATCAGCACGTATTGGCGCTGCGACGAGTTCGATTTCGGGTTAATCAACGCCAACCATACACCGGACGTGCGAAGGTGGAGTTCAACAATAGATGCGGAAGATGGAGTTTGCATATAGGTGAAGCGGCGCCCAAGGCTGCATGAGCCTTTAATGCACCGATGGACATCAACTACGCTCGCTTGGCGCTAGCATGCATGCATAGGAGCGATTCCGTCTTTAGACCGTCCCGCCACTGCAGCTCCTCTCGTGCAGTTTCAGTGAACATAAATCGCTTCGTCGTGTTCGTCGCGCATGTAACGTCGCCATGCCAGGAAGTGAGTGCGTATCGAGTAAATTGCAATCCTGGACAAAGTTGTGCACTGACTCTTCTACACGGAGCTGTCGAGATCCTGATCTTAGCTCGCGCGCGGAGATCGGCCTCGTTCCTGATGCGAGTTGACAGGGCTTCTGATTGCAGCCTATAGTGCCCCAGGCCGAGCGCCAGCCTTTCCCGCGGTCCACTGCCGCCGTGTCCTTTACGATTGCAGCCAAACCTTCATAGTTCCAACGTTGACATCTAGCCGCATCGAATAGCTTTCTGCCGGGAATCAGACACCGCGCAAATAGCGGGGCGAGCATTCCGAGGTACCGCATCACAAACGGGCAGGCTCCCTAGCCCACGCGCGTGCATTACCTTAGTGGTGCCAACTGCTCCTTTGCGGGTCAGGGTACCTCGCTTTGCCCGCCATGTTCTTAGCAGGTCTCTACACTGTGCGGGCACCCGTTCTTGTTCGCTCGGAATGTCCTTTCCTCTTCTTTCTTCTCCCCCCCCCATCCCCCATAAAATCTGGTGCTTCAACTTACGACATGGCGGAAATAGAAGTAGCTGAATTCAAGGCGTCTGCCATTGACGGGAAAAAGGGCCTCCCAAGTGACATCCCATTCAAATACCAAGGAACGGCAGCGGATCGCAACGATATGAATATGCTGGGCAAGAGGCAGGTCCTTCGACGGCAGTTCAGATTTTGGACTTTGTTAGGATTCGCAAGCACAGTCATGGTCGCGTGGGAGTTCTGCCTCTTAGTCTCTCCGTTCAGTCTGCAGGATGGGGGAACACCGGCCGTGTTCTGGGGCCTGGTAATCTGTCCTATAGCAATGATCCCTATGTACTGCAGCCTGGCAGAAGTGGCGTCGATGAGCCCAACGGCCGGAGGTATGCGACGTCTTGGACCCCTCGGGTCCTGAGAAAACACCGTTGACAATCGATTAGGCCAGTATCACTGGGTTTCAGAGCTTGCGCCGCCACGATTCCAGAAAGGACTCAGCTACTCTGTCGGTATGAGATCCCTATGTGAACGACGCATGCGTAGAGTTGATGCTAAAAGTTTGCAGGGTGGTTAATAGCCATGGGTTGGCAGACATTCCTCTGCGGCGTTTCTTATGAGGCGGTGAGTACACCTGCAGTCTATCGTGGCCTCTCTATGTCCTTCATTATAGCGCCAATGGCAACTACCGCAGCACTTGCTTTGACTGACTTCTGCGCGATAGGCCTCTCAAATACTTGGTCTCACCACTCTCAACTTCCCCACATACAACATACAGGCCTGGCATGAGACCCTTCTCACAATTGGCATTGTTGCCTTTTGTACGTTCTTCAACATCTTCCTCGCCGTCCGGCTACCGCTCGTCGAGGCGCTTGTACTACTCCTCCATGTGGCAGGCGTCTTCATCGTCATCATTCCGCTCTGGGTTATGGCTCCACGAGGCAACGCGTACGACACGATCATCAACTTCACCAATAGTGGTGGATGGTGGAATGATGGTCTCGCCGGTACAATTGGAATGGTTCCGACTATTGGTCTGCTCATTGTAAGTGCAAACAACGATTCTTCAGGGCTGATAGCGTGATAAACGGCTCACTCTGACTGTCCGTTTGCTTAGGGGTACGACTGTAGCGTTCATCTAAGCGAAGAGACCGAGGATGCGTCGTGGACCATTCCCCAAGTCTTGTTGGCCGCGGTCGGAAGCAACACGGTCATGCTGCTCGCAGTGGGGATTACATACATATTTTGCCTTGGTGACCTCGACAGTGTCCTGAACACCTCGACATATCAACCGGTGATCCAGGTCCTCTTCAACACGACGCAGAATCATGCCGGTACTACTATTATCACCTTGGTCATCATCATCATACTGCTCTCCGCTTGTGTCGGACAAGTCGCGACTGCCTCACGGCAGCTCTGGTCGTTCGCACGCGATAGAGGTAAGTTCAGTCATGGCTGATGCTCGAAGAACGTCACATGTCAGCTTGCAGCCAGCTAAAATATCTGTTCGCAGGCGTTCCGTTCTCCACTTGGCTCGAGGTAGTTCCTCCTCGATGGAACATACCGCTTCACGCCATCCTCGTATCCACGCTCATCACAACCCTCTTGTCGCTGATCAACCTTGGTATGTGCCCTCTTCTCCCGCCACGTTGAGCGATCAGAGGAGCTTCTAGGTACAGCTAGAGCTATTTTGATTTGCCCTGCTGACGTGAGCCTAACCGAGGGTGTCGCTTTACTGTCCCAAGTTATGCAGACACGCTGATACCGCATACGATAGGTTCTAGTACTGCCTTCAACGCCTTTAACTCCTTGGGAACAGTGTCCATACTGTTCTCTTACACGATCACAATCGGCTGCT
>NAJQ01000578.1:0-18976 GCA_005059865.1 Friedmanniomyces simplex
AGACTGGACAAAGCGCTCTACGTACTTAAAGTCCGCGGCACGCAGACCGTCGCACCCTCAGACCGCACAGTCGAAGCACTAGGCGCAAACCTTCACCTCGACCTTGTCCGCCGTCGATTCGGCGCAGTAGGCGATTTCGGCCTCGGACTCTCCGGCTCACCAGGCTCCAGCTCACCGAACGCACCACTCGAACTCGTTCCCAACACGCCGCCAACAGCGAAAGAAGCCAAACGCCGCAAAGGCTTCCCCGGCGTCTCAGGCGTGCTACACCCCCTCGTCGCCGCACAACAACGAAGCGAGCTGAACAGCACCGCCACTTCCATGCTCGACCTCACGGGCGCAGGCATGGTAGGCCGCCGCTACAACGTCCAGCGCAAAATGCCACTCTCCTTCTCCGCCACACACCCGCGCATACTGGTCATCACGCCCGAGTACATGCAGATCCTACCCGCGCCTTCGGACGAAACGGGCCTGGTGGCTCAGGGTTCCGGGAAGACGACGAACGTGCCCATGAATAGTATTGTGGGCGTGAAAGTCAGTCGCAAGCACCCGAAGATGATGCGCGTTTTGGTGTACAGGGAGAAGGAGACGAAGCGGTATGATTTCGAGTGTGCGAGTCATGCGGAGGCGGAGGCGGTGGTTGCTGATATTCGAGTTGGGTTGAGTGAGTATGGGGTTGGTGGGGATGATTGAGGTGTCAGGAAACGTGGAGGCCTGCTGGCTTCACAATGATGATGAGTTTCGCGTGGCAGCGAGAAGATCGTTTCATGGCCGTGCTCGGTGGCCCATGAAGCCAGACCTGGGTGCGATACGACTCTGCAGGAGCTTAGAATGTGTCGCTACGGGGAACTATCATTCGGGAACCTGACCAACGACTCGACTCGTATGCCACCCGAATCGAGCGGTCAAGCGGCAGCATTGCATCAGACCTAGCATCAGGACCACGCTGGCGACCCGTCAACCTTGCCAACCACGTGCAGAGCTCCGTTGCCTATTTCGGTCACCCAGTGCGAGCCCAACAAAAGCCACGCCCAGCGGGCTTACAAACGAAGGAGAACATACCACCCCGGGCAATGTGCAATGATTGGACGACAATGCACTCCGACTCCCGCCCTTCCTGCTGAGTGGAAAGACGATACGGATGATGATGCGCTACGTAGCCATCCGCGCCGTTGACTACATCAGCTCGAGCAGTAATGTACAGCTATTGGATATCCGGGTGGTTAGCCATCACGCATGCGTATTTGCGTGCTTTGGCCCCGAAGCAGTCCGTTGTCATCGGCTTGATAGCGCTTTAGTGGCTCGTAGTGCAGCTTTATCAATCTTTAAGCACTATCCAGACCAGCATCACTCTTGGTCATGATTCCGCGCAGTCATTGCCAGGCAATGTCATTCGATCACTCTTGAAGATTATTCAGCCGTCATTGGTCAGCACGGAATGCTGCCGACCTCGACCTCAAGGCTGTTGATCCTCGCAGCGTCCTTCAGGCAGGATTGTCAACGGCCATCACAGCACTGACTAATGCCCTCTAATTTCCGAGACATCGAGCGTTAGACATGTCTGCCAAGCGTTGGCTACATTGAAGGTGAGCCGGATTTCTCACTCTCCACCAACGTCAATTCGCCACAGCTATGACGACCAACAACGATCCAGCAAAAATATCAAACAAAGCTACAGCGACCCCCAGCGAGAAGCACCCCCTGGAAGTCACCGACAAAGACGGGCACTTCCGGCGTGTAGACTCGAAATTCCGTAATTGGATCTCATCCGCACCTGACGCCGACTTCCCTCCGGAGAAGGATCGCTATGTACTCTACATCAACAATGGCTGTCCATGGGCACACCGCGCGAACATCGTCCGCAGTCTGAAGGGATTGGAAAACATCATTCAGCTTGTGGTGATGGACCACGCTATGGGACCTGAGGGCTGGGTCTACAATCCGGAGCGAAAAGGCACGGACCCCAAGGATCCGTTGTACGGCTTCACCAAGCACAAGGACTTGTACATGAAGGCTGATCCGAATTACTCGGGTCGGTATACGGTTCCGACGTTGTGGGACAAGAAGAAGGAGACCATCGTCAACAACGAGAGCTCTGAAGTGATCAGGATGTTATACTCCGGATTTGACGAGTTGTTGCCGGAGAAGCTGCGCGAGAAGAACAAGCCGGATGGTGGGTTGCTACCATCTCACCTGAAGGATCAAATTGAGGAGATGAATGGGTGGGTGTACGACACTATCAATAACGGCGTGTACAAAACTGGTATGCATCCTCAATCCTGAACAAATGAGGCCCTATTAATTGTATCCAGGCTTCGCCACAGCACAGGATGCGTACGAGACGAACGTCACGGCTCTGTTCGAGAGCCTCGACAGGATGGAGAAGATACTGGGCGAAAGCAAGGGACCTTTCATCTTCGGCGAGCACCTAACAGAAGCGGATATTCGGCTGTAAGTCTCTAAAACCATGATCTACCTGCTCGGACGTACTGACAATGCTACAACTAGCTTCCCGACCGTCGTCCGTTTCGACGTTGCCTACCATACACTCTTCAAGTGCAATCTGAAAATGATCCGGCACGACTACCCCAACCTGCAGAAGTGGCTGCTGCACATCTACTACGACCTCAGCGAGCAGGAGACGCGGGAGGCGTTTGAGAAGACGACGTACTTTGATGCGGTGAGTTGGGCAAAGACTCTTACCGAGTGTAGTGAAGCGCTGACATGTTGAAACAGATCAAATTCGGGTATGCCGCAGCTTCGCGGAGCAAGGTGGTACCGCTGGGACCGGTGCCGGAGATGATGCCTAGACCCCAGCAATGAATGCGCTGAGCTGGGATGGAGATATTGATGTATGATCACGAAAAGCTTGCGTGCATGTTTCTTGAGACCCGCGTTTGCTCAGTGGAAGTTCACCCGGGCCCGAAGCTGTTCGTCTGCGTGTGTTGTACGTGTATCTGAAACATCAGTGATTTTGGTATTTAACAAGGGCGTGATGTCGTGAAGTCGTGGTGGGGATCGTGAAATACTCGTGGTGAATGTTTATGGTGGCGAATTGAGGCGCGGAAAAGTTCCGCTGTATATTGTGCTCGCCTTTTCGGCCTCGCACCTCAGCATCTGCATCTCCAACATCTCTAACCCTGATTGCATTTTCGATTTCGGAATCGCTGGCAGGCAGCTCGGGAGCCTCGTGGAGAATGCTCATGCCAGCGCAGCGTCCCGCTTTGCGCCGGCGTCGATATATATTCACCACACTCCGGTTCCACCAACAGCTCCTTCTCTCGCACCACCGCACCACCGCTACGTTCTGGATCAAACAGCCTGCCATGGGCTTCGAGGAGGACTGCGTAGATCTTCGTCGCCCCCGTCACGAGCCTCTTCGAGGATTACTGCCCAATGGAAGTTGCGATGGAGTCCGTTGACTCTGTTGGACTCTGCGATGGTTTCGGATTGCCGTGAGCTCTCCCAACGAGGTGCGATCCCATCACCGCATAACCGGCGGCCGACCCTCCTTGTTCCACTTCACCCGACTGCACACCCACTCGACCGCCTCCTTGACACCCGTCCCCGTCAACGCGCTCAACGGCAACACCCTACTATCCCGGACGCTCGCACCCTTCTCGCCCTCGAACACTTTCCTCACCAACCCTTCTTTGATCCTCACCACCTCCACGCAGTCCTCACGATCCTGCTTGTTCGCCAACACGAGCACAGGTACACCCTCTGTCTCCTGATTCTGCAGTACGTCTTCGAGTACAAGCTTGCACTCTCCGAGCCTCCCTTCCTCATCCCCACTGCCCTGCCCCCCGCCTAAGCTCTGAAATTCCGCATCGCCAATATCTGTACTATCGATCACGAAGACAATAGCGTGCGCGCTGCTGTAGTAGCTCTGCCACAACCCTCTCAGGCTGTGCTGCCCGCCTACGTCCCAGATCCGCAAGTAGCAATTTGGGAGATTGATCAAGCTAACATTCTGGCCTACTGTTGGTACGGTTTGCAATTTGGGGTGATGGTCCGGGCTGTATATCGCTTTGATCTGCTCCAAGAGGGTAGTCTTGCCGGCATTGTCGAGGCCGAGGAGCAGGATGGAGTACTCTTCTTTGCTGGTTGCGTGGAGGTAGAGGGATTGAAGCAGATGGTACATATTTGGTCTCAACTATAACAAGACCTGGTCAGCATTGCGCAAAGCAGCGCTCAGAACCATTCACGTATCGAGTTGCGCAAGGACTAAGAAGCTGAGAGGTGTCGCTGTCGTCCGATTGTTGAAGCCTTAGGCCACAACAGTTTCCCCCGCGCTTGGCGCGCACCTCGCGGCGAAATCGCTGACAAGGACTTCAGCACCGCCGTCGACGACTCCGCCTCCCTCACACACACATACAAGATGGCGCCGGCAGCAGCAGGAAAGAAGCAGAAGAAGAAGTGGTCCAAGGGCAAGGGTACGCCATCACCAACACCGGTCCCATCACCCCGCCCCGCCCCGACTGACCACCCACTTCCCACACAGTGAAGGACAAGGCCAACCACGCCGTCATCCTCGACAAGAACACCGCCGAGAAGCTCGCCAAGGACGTGCAGTCCTACCGCCTCATCACCGTCGCCGTCCTCGTCGATCGCCTGAAGATCAACGGCTCGCTGGCACGGAAAGCGCTGGCGGATTTGGAGGAGAAGGGGACGATCAAGAAGGTTGTGGCGCATAACTCGGGGAACATCTACAGTGAGTACACACGGATGCGCGATGGGCGGAACGGGCGGTGAAGGGGATACTATGCTGACTTTGGATGATAGCACGAGCGGTCGGTGGAGGCGACTAGGTGCGGTGAGCTGGTGAGCGCTGCGTGGAGGGGTTGCGAGATGCATGGCTTGACGGCTTTTACGGCGAGAATTCGACTTGCGTCATGAGACTCAGTAGTGAAATGGCCTGAGATCCTATGGTGGTCCCTAGGCCTCGACAATCCATCGCCCGCCTCCAGCAACGTCTTCATACATCTCTTCCACCACTTCAACCGCACGAGTGTATCGCACCGACGCTCGCCAGTCAACGCACCTCAACTCGGTTGTGCACTCGAGTTCCCGCCAATCTCGTCTGATGCGGTTCCTCAT
Organism: Friedmanniomyces simplex; assembly: GCA_005059865.1. Classification (NCBI taxonomy): domain Eukaryota; kingdom Fungi; phylum Ascomycota; class Dothideomycetes; order Mycosphaerellales; family Teratosphaeriaceae; genus Friedmanniomyces; species Friedmanniomyces simplex. The sequence goes on from NAJQ01000578.1 coordinate 5,101, forward strand.
TTGCACTTGATTATGCTCAGAACTTCCTTTGAAATTGCTAGAGGAGTCGACAGAGAGCATCTAGGTGTTCAATGTCGCTGACAATCCGCCGGGGCCTCCAGTGATGGTATACAATCTCGCATCCTTCAACCAGCAGTTCCCGTAGTCTTTCGTATAGTTGCCGCTCATTTTGTCGGTGAATAGGGCCCCAACGCACGCAGTAGCGTTGCCAGCCCAATAGTTGTACGAGGAACACGCCTCAATGCAGTCTTTGTAGGAGTAGGCGGCAATGTCGAAAAGGTCACCCCCAAATAACCCAGCAAAGCAAGATAAGGAGTAGGTCTGGTTACGGCGCGTTTCATAGGACTGCTTGTCTAAGCCGGGGCAGTCGAGTGCAACGGTTGAAATCATGCTCGGGTCAGGAGCTGCGTAGTCGACGAAAAGGCCGCCGGTTGTTGTGGAAGCCGCAGGTGCGGAGATGGTCGCCGTGCTTGTAGTTCCAACAGTTGTGGTTGAGGGGGGTCTCGTTGCACTGGAGAAGGGAGACATTGGTCAGCGCCAACCCACAAGACCAACGGATGCGCCACCGTAATACTAAGAGGAAGCTCACCAAAACACCGCGCGATCTCTCGCATCTTTCATCCCACTGCCCAGCCCGCCTGCTACAGCTGCCAAAGCGACGATGGCAAAGATCAACGCCGTGAGGAGCCAGAAAGTCACCGGTCGAAGGCCGCACAGCCGTTTGTGTGCACCGTCGATGTCCTTGTCCACCGGCTGGTAAACCGGCTGTGTTGCGAAGGGACTCTGCGCATACCCTCTTGGACTGGTCTTGTCGTCGTCGTACGCTCGCGTGGGTCTGTTATTGTCGTACGCTTGCATGGGTTTGCTAGTGTTGTACGCTTGCATGCCTTCGCTCTCACGAGGCACGGCCACAGGGCCATTAGATGGTACGACTTCCATAGTCGTCCGAAAAGTCGTGTTTGCAAGCCAGTCTCCGGTTTCTTGGACCGATTCTGAGGCTCCGTTTCCGTCAGTCGGCCGGCGACGTTCAAGCGGTCGAGAAGGGGACGAGAAGCGAGGTCGTATGGCAGCGATCGGGCGCAAGGCTGGAGTGCAACCTCGAGCGCATCATCGTCGCGGGAGATTGGGGGCCAGATAGCAGCCGCAGCAGGCTAAGGCGGTTGATTGGGGCGCAAGGCATGTGTAAGTACAGGACGAGCAGTGCCATTGGCTACCTCGAGGCCTGGGCGAAGTGTCGCAGGATGCGGTGCCGTGTACGAGGCAGTACAGTGTGGTGTTGGAATCTGCGTTTGGTTGCTACCTCCTACCTGCACGCACAAGTGATGAGTTTATTGATGAAAGGTGAATCATAACCGCGTGCAAGTTCCATCAACTCAACATCATCGTAAAGATTACCCTACTTTTCTTCCAATATCGTGCATATCGAATGCGAAGTGGATGCTGTGTCCTTCGACCTGAGAAAGTCTGACGTCGACGGCCGCATGCAGCCGAGCTGAGATGAGAGTGCGCGAGGGGCTGCAGCATCGCATGAAGAGGCCTATTGCACCAGACCTCATCGCTGCGGGGCAGTCTGTACAACCTCACTATACGGTTGTACGAACATGAGAAGACGGCTCGTTCGCCACCACAGCGTCATGTCAGATGAAGCGGCTCCCCCGGTCGTAATGGCGGTCTTGAGTGCCCTGTGGATCTGGCGCTCCGGCCAGATGTGGGTAACCACGAGCTCCTCTAGCGATCACTCAGCACTGTCGGTTCTTTTGCACCGCTTCGCTGGGCTGCCAAAAGCAAGCAAAAGGCTGTTCAACGTTGGACAAGCGTTTGACGCCGGACTAGCTAAACTCAGGATTTCAATACTCGGGGGAGACGACTGATCTTGCATGTCGAAGAAAGTGCCAGGAACTCCGAGCACAAGGCTCGACAAGCTATCATGGCAAGTCGAAGCGCTCAAAGCGGCGATACCTGGTCGGTTCTGGCTTGGACTCTCGACCCGGGCTTCAAGCAGTGTATCTAGGCTCCCCTCCGCTGGGCAGGCTATACTGGAGGCGGTCTTCCTAGCCCGCGCTATACCATTTCATCTACAGACGTTGAAAGCGTCAGTAGATTGGAAAGCAGTCTATCGAAGCTTGCGCAGAGGCAATTGGTTGACCCGTGTGTTGAACAAGGGGGCGGCCATGGCATCACATGCAACGGTAACGCTCATTCAACGGCAGGGTCACCCCGTTCCTACATATATGCTTCAGTATCGAGCGCAAATGCACGGCGGATCGAATCGAAGTGTATTAGTGGTGTGTCGACGAGCTCCGTGAGCTTCAATGTCCATACTCTGGCCAGAATCAAGCGGTGTGGAACATCGAGATTTCCAAAACTCTCCACGTACGTCTTCTTGCATTTGAAATGAGAATGGCAGGTTGGCCGCCGATCATTGAACTGAAGGCCGGTGTCGACGACTGGGATCCGGTACGGCCAAGGAATCCTACGGAGTCGCTGCCTCTCTCTGTTCCCCTGAGTCTTTGGTTCGACGCATCCCCAAGCGTTTGGCCAGGTTCCCAGTGGTTCCCCCCGCGGTCCACAAGTCGTGCTGATTGCCTAGCAAGGCAGCTCCTTGAGACTCGGTGGCATGAATCCACCGGACGAAGTCTAGAGTAAGCACGACACGGAACATTCCTACTAGAGCAGTTGTTCTTGTAGATGTGCCGGCAAAGACCACGTGCTGTACTGCACGCTTCTGCACAGCAAGTCACCGGTCTGCCAGTTGTGGCCGGTGGAAAGAAGTGGATGGTCCATGGCAATCGAGGGCCCGAAAGAAGCCCACGGTGTCAGCGTCCTAGGTTTACGAAGTCGATATGTCTGAAAGACTCGGCCTGTTCTCGCGGGTATGCGAGGGGCGTCAGATGTCGAAGGGTAGCCCAAGGTCGAAGGATCGCCAGGTTCCCAGCCTACACGGTCGGTAAAACGTTGACAATGCGCGCATGCCATGGCAGTCACTCCAGTAGACCATTGAGGTTCGGTGTACAACACTCGGCTGTCGCGCGTTGCCGTTTCGGTAGGGCTTGTACCCATCTGGAGTCGGAGAGCACCGACGCCGTGAGCGCCTGATGCACCATGTTGTTCTCCTCGCTTGACCTGTGACCCGCTCGTACTTCATAGTAGTGACTTTCCCTCCAAGCTGACGTGCGCGCGTGCAAGGTCTCCAAGCACGTCGTATGGACCGTACTTGGTGAATAAACATTGGGGCGTGGACAGCTCCAGAAGCGCTGTAGCCATGAAAGGTGAATCATCTGCAAAGGCCTGTCGTGGAAGGATCCTCCATCAGAGCGTCCTTCTCTGAATACGCCGCGTAGTTTTCCTCCACTTGCGTCACTTCCGGGCTGCATGTAAAATGCGAGACCGCGATCACCGGGCCGTTTGAGGTAGACTTCAAAGGTACAGATGTTCGACGAGATGCAGTACTAGGCCCACGGGGCATGCGCCCTCAGTATCTGCAAGAGGTTGGCTCCAGCTATGTGTAGTCCAGGGCAGTAGCACCCGCTGGAGCGAGGTCACTTGCCACGCTCGTTCGGTGGCAGATCTGATGACTTGTCGCATATCCCCGAGAGGCCTCCGGTGACCCCTTGCCGAGAGAGTAATGGAGGGCAGCACAGCATAGACAATCCGCTGTAGCGACGACAGTGAGCTTTGAAGTCCGCTGGCGCGTACGGCCCTGTCCTGGTTGCCTCACTGCGAATGTTTGCAGAAGAGATGGTCCTACGTTGTTGGCCATATCGATCGCACTCGAGACTATCTCGCCAGAGAGCTGTAGCGTGGCGGGAAGTCGATAGGCAGCAAAGGGGCTGCTGATCATCTCTTCCATTGTATTGTCTCGTACATAGCCGCTCAAACGCTATCAAAGCTCCATCACCACAAGCACCAACATCCATCATATCCAACATCCATCATATTCAACCTCCATTATATCCAACCTCCTCCACTCAATGTGCCACGATGAAGAACGTGTTAATAACCAAACAAACAACCATAACAGCCAGCCCATACACCGCCAACGCTAGACTCAACCGCCTCAACATCGCCCTCCGCCACTGCCGTCCCTTCATCTTACTACCCCATGCTTCCCGCCATGAGCCGCCCCCGGTAGAGCCGTCAATGGGCGAAACGGGGTTGCTCTCCTCGCCGGACGAACCCTCGTACTCCTCGTCGTCCTCGTCTTTCAGTAAGCGCTGATGGTGCGGGGAGTCGGGACTGCTGATCTTGTAGTAGAACAGCCCCGGTAAGATGAAGGAGATAGAGGTAGAGCCCGTGGAGCCCACGTAGGCGAGGACTTTGTCGAGGCTGGATACGGTCATGGCGACGACGTAGGAGAGGATGATGATGGCCGTGGTGATGACGGCGAAGCGCAGCTCGCTCATGTCCTCCGGTTTCGGGCGGATGGGGACCTTCTGCGTGCCGTTGAGGAGGCTACTGCGGCTGGACGAGCCGGAAGCGGGCGTGAACTCATCGTTTCTTCCTTCTCTTTTGCTCTGTTTAGTTTGCGGTCGCCATTTACTTACGGCGCCCACGCTTGCCCGACAAGGGTGTACTTGTAGCGGATAGCTGAACATGACCAGGACGACGATGGCGGCGCGGCCGATAGTGGAAAATACCGAAGGCGTGTACTGCGCGACGATATTGCCCATGATGTTGTCGCCGAAGGATAAGTATCCAGTGATGGCGACGAGGATATAGATGCTTGCCGCCGAGCCTATGGAGGCGCTGACCACGGAGGCAGTGCGGAAGGGCCGGTTATCGGCGATTTCGTTGAGGATGGAGAACATCTATAGGAAGAGCATATGTCAGTACTGAAAGTGCCAATTAGTGAGGTAGTAGCGTACATTTTGATGGCAGGTATATGCGAACACAATGACTGGGAAGCTGGCAAGGGTGGGTATGGCGCCCTGCCACTTGACGACATTGACGTTGCCGCGCTCGGAGAGGGTGTCTCCGGAGGCGAAGTGATAGACTACCAGAACAACCAGATAGGCGATCGAAACCAATGCGATGACCGAAGTGTACTTCAAGCTGTCCAGTCTCCGGAGGAAGGACAAGGGTATCACAATGAGCCTGTCGAGTCCATTAGCACCTATCACTCCCTCTCAAGCCCGGCAAGGCAATCTCTCGTGTACTCACATAAACGCCGTAACCCAGAAATGCCGATCAACCAAGTACACCGCCTCCCCCGGCTCTCCAAACCCTCTTACCACCCCTGGCATCAAATCCCCAATAATGATCAAATAGCTGACCCCCACCCCAAAGCACTTCACCACAATTGCCGCATCAAAAAGCACCGCCGCATTCGGGTATGTGATCTGGCTCAGCGCAAAGAAACTCGCTGCGCCCCGGTCTAGGTACCGTGCGCATCTCGTTTGCAGATATAGCCCGAAGCCAGCCGTCAAGCCCGCCCAGAGGATGACCACTGTGCCGAGGATTATACCCATATTGGAGAGGGCATGCGGCATGGCGAGCACGCCGGCACCGACGATGGTGTTGACCAGGTTGATCACGGAGGAGGCCCATGATGCGGAGCCCGCGGTGCCGGGCTGTTTTGGGTGCGGTCGCCGGCGGGATTGTGAGGTTTGGGAGCTGGGGCGCGAGCCGTGCTCGGAGGGGGTGGAGTGGATGGCGGCGTAGGAGGCCATGGTGGGTCGGGTGCTCTTGCGGCGTAGGGATGTCTGGTGGGTAGCGTTGGAGGTTGGGGTTATCGGGACGGCATTGGGTGTTTGTGAAGGTGAGCGCTATGCAATGGGCGGTGCGCGAGGGGAGGCAGTTGGGTCCTGGGCTGCCTGGTGAGGTGTAGTGTAAGTGAGCTGAGAGTTCTGCAGCCAACATGAACAGTTGAGAGATTGGGATGAACGGCACATGTCAACCCGAGATAGAGCCGAGGAAGTTTGTCATACCACGCGACTCAAGCACAATCTACTGTACAACCCCAAACAGCATGTGAGCGCCGTACACGGAGGGAGGGAGGATGGCAAACTCGAAGCAGACGGCAGCGGACACTCTCGCTCTCCTGGAAGAGCGTCTGCGCCGTGTCGACTACGTCCTGAACGGCGACGGCGAGGCACGCGACAATGCGCCTTCACAACCGACCGGCTCGGCGACAGCGCGTCTACGAGCACTCGAGCGCACACTCGCTCAGCTTCGCTCCCGCTCACCAGCTGCCGCGGAAGTACTCGCCCTCCAGAAAGCACATCCGTCCCTCTTCCACCCATCCTCAGCCGACGCGCCAACTACCCTCCCACCACCCCAACTCGCCGCCCTCGTACTAGCCCATTCACAACTCTACACCTCCGCCTCCGCCAACCTTACCCAACTGCAGGACACTCATCTCCCGGATCCAGCAGGCGCAGTCAAGCTCGTAGACTTGGCGCCGCGGATTGAGCGGGGTTGTGCGAGGCAAGAAGAGCAGGCACGTCAGGTCGCTGAGCTACGTGCCAGGAGCGCGAGGGTCGTGGAGCAGTGGCTGGAGGTCGGGATGCTGGGTATGAGCGAGCGGTGGGCGGACTGGGAGGAGAGGCTGCGGGGAGTGGAGATTGTGGTCAGGAGACGGGAGGCGGCGAAGAGGAGGGAGGAGGGGACGGTTTGAGGTCGGAATCTATATGCTTGCATATCAATGCTAATCACTACGATCTGATTGAGTGCCGATGATGGCGACTGGCCCCGTTCGACCCTATCATGCATCCACGTACGCCGGGAACAAAGCCTCACCACCGGACTCCAGGGACTCAGAGAATGTCGCGAACCTCACCTGTCACCCTCGCCAAAAAGTCAATCTCGCACCCGAACAGCGCCCACTCACCGATACTCCCCCAGCTTCTCCCTCAACTCCACAATCTCCCCATCCTGCTCATTAATCACCCCCCCTCTCTCCCTCGCCTGCGTCTCCGCCGCATCAAGCTTCATCGCCAACTCCGCAATTTTCGCTTTCCAGCACCATCCCGGCACCCACGTCCTGCGCCGCAGAGCCTTCAACGCACCCCGGTCTCTCTCGCGCTGCCGCTCCAGTTCTTGGATCTCGCCTCGCAGCTCCAACTGCCTTCTGGTACCTCGATGGATCGCGCGGGTGCAGACGCGGCGGTCGGATTGTAGGTGCTCGATTTGAGCCGTTAGGAGCTGGTTCGTGTGCGTCAGGTCGGCGATGGAGCGGCTGTCGTGAGTGGCGTGCGCGCGAGGAGCGCTGAACTCGCGGTCCTTCAGCAGCTGCTCGTTGTGGAGGTGCCGGATGTGACGCGCGTTGCCTTTGTCTACGCTCTGAGGCGGCCGATCTCGGTTCTGGCTTCGCGGAGTTGGGTGGACAGGTGCTGGCGGTCACGGATGGCCTTCTGCGGGCGACCGAAGAAGCTGGGGTTGTGGACTGGACAGGACCAACGGGAGCCGGCTTGTAATGTGATGAAAGGGAGCATGCCGTTGGCCGCAGGCGGGGGCCGAGTGGGGGCGCTATTCCTGCGTGTTATGGTGAAGCTCGGAATGGCTGCGAGGGCTGGGAATGCTGCGCAGTCGATGAGCTTCGTTACGGTGCGGGTCAAGTCTGGGGCGATAGTGTCGGACGAGACATGAGGCTCTTCGACTTCATCAGGGGTATTGACGGCGTCTGCGGAATGCTCCAGGATGTTACTTGAGGCGCTCGAATGGAGAGGGGCGTTCGAATGAAGAGGGGCGTACCCAAGCACGTTGGGACGATTGAGGTGCAGAAGTCTGCGCAGCTTGGGCGTGCCCCGGTTAAGGAGGCTGGGCTCGCTGCTTGAAGGCATCGTTGCTCCGGGGTGTTGCTGTTGCGGGTGCGTGGGAGGGGAGCTGAATTTGAATGTGAATGGCTTTGAACTACACCTGCGGATATATGGCCTCTACCTCCTCTCAGGTGGGCGGGCATAGCGGAGGGCGAGACACGCGCGTGTTAGCTCGTGGGCAACCCATCATCAGGCGAAGCTGTTGATGAAGCTGAGACAGACGCTCAAGCTACTCACCTCGGGTCCCTGAGGGTAGGTTGCATGTCAGTGACGGCAAGCAAACTGCTACTGAGACAGACAAACGGCACCGCATCGACTACCTCAGCGAACGTCGAATGGACCGAGTACTCTTTCTCGTTCCTCCAACGTCGTATGGTAAGGAAGTCTTGGGAGTGCATGCAGATAGCTGCGTACAGATGTACCATGCGTCTGCCCGCCATCTTGATCGAGACAACTGTACTATTGTTTGCACTTTGTCGGTGCCCATGTCAAAGTTTCTAATGCTCGCAAATCTTGGTGAGGTCGAACGACGGTACCCCTCGGCAGTAGCAATGCCGAAATCGCATCATCGTCCCAATGGCTCGCCGCCCTGACATCCAGTTTATATCACTGTATCTTCAACCGCGTCCATGTTCCCTAAAGCCTCCTAGCATTGCATACTTCCACTTTCATTGGGGAAAAGATGTCCAAATTATCCGAGCCCCTCAAGGCCTTCATCAACGCCGCTCACGCCAGGCCCAACACCACGCCCGCGCCAAGGCATATCGCGTCTGTGTATGAGAAGATAGCCAAGGATGCCGGGAGCAAGCAGGTCGGCATGCCTGCGTGGCTTACTGCGTCGGTGCGTCTCCCATCTAGAAAGAATGGAGAATGTTGAACTGACACTCGAGCAGACCGCCGCGACAATGACGCTGAACTCGCCACAATCCCTACTCGAACTATACGGCTTGGCGACGTCCTCGCGCTACAACAAAGGCCAGGACAATAAGGTCTGGACGGCGGAGCTGATGCGGGAGGTGGGGTTGAAGTGTATCGGTCTCAATGGTGTACGCCGTATCGTTCTAGTTCCTATCGTCGCGACTGGGCTGAACAAGCATATATCGCAGGTGCCCCGAACAATCAACTCCCTCGGCGCCTTCTACAACGGTCTACCTCCGGACGTGCAGACGGAACTCCAGAAACGCAAACCCCGAAGGTAAGTAGAATCTTCCCCCCAAACAGCTACAATCAATCTCCAGGCCAAAAGAAAGCTGATAAAAGAGTTCCTCAGACACCTCACCACCCAAACCATCACCCCGACCCTAAACCGCGGCAACGCCCTCTGGGAAAGCGTCTACCGCCCCTTCTCCGCCAAACTGACCGCCAAACTCGCCCAATCCCACCCGGACCTCCCCGTCTTCATCATCGAAGCCGAATACGGCGCCCTCTTCTCCGACCCCGCTTATCCATCCCCCCAGAACTCCCCCCAGAACCCCTCCTCCCCCAAAACATCCCAAATGTAGGCCGCACCCTCATGTCCCTCCTCGCCATCTCCGTCCTCCGCGCCCAGACAGGCGTGGGTCCGCAGGTGGTGAGCCATATCTTCGGCTTGCGCAAAGCGTACGAGGACGGGACCGCGGCGGCGGAGGGGGAGGTGGCGGTGGAGGGTGGGGAGTGGTTGGCGGGGAACGAGGGGGCGATGTGGTTGCTGGAGTTGGTGGATGGGATTGTGGAGGCGATTGGGGGGGGCAGGGGGACGAGTTTTGCGCCGGGGATTGACCGGGAGGCGCCGAGGGCGAAGTTGTGAAGAGGGGGGGAGGTTGGAAGGGTTGTACATGTAAGGAGGTTTGAGTTTGTGTACAGAGATTTGGTTTGTCCAATGTGGTGGTTTATATGCAAGAGTTTCAAGATGTGAGGGCATTCACTCCATCCGACCCAAATTCTCCGCCACCTCGAAAGTGGCGCCGGTCTTCTGCTTGACTTCGTCCAGCTCCACGCCCGGCGCCAGCTCGATGAGAGTCAGCCCACCCTTCTTCCTGTCGACATCGAAAACAGCCTGCATTCCACAAATTAGCACAGTAATGATTCCGATCGGCACCGGACCGTCCAAAGAACCCACCAAATCCGTGATAATCGTGCTGACCACCCTCGCCCCCGTCAATGGCAAAGTACAATGCTGCACAATCTTCGGCTTTCCGCTCTTGTCCACATGATCAGTCAACACCACAATCTTCGTCTCGTCCGGATTCGACACCAGATCCATCGCTCCGCCCATACCCTTGAAGACCTTGCCGGGGATCATGTAATTCGCCAAATCGCCATTCGCGCCCACCTGCAGCGCGCCGAGCATACTGACGTCGATGTGCCCGCCGCGGATCATGCCAAAGGACTCGCTGCTGTCGAAGACGCTGGCGCCGGGCACGAGCGTGACGGTCTCCTTGCCGGCGTTGATGATGTCCGCGTCGAGCTCGGCTTCGGTCGGGTAGGGCCCCATGCCTAGGATGCCGTTCTCGGATTGGATCCAGACGTTGGCGTCCGGGGGCAGGTACGAGGGAGCGAGCGTGGGCATGCCGACGCCGAGGTTGGCGTAGAAGCCCGGCTTGAGCTGCTTGGCGGCGCGCTTGGCGATGCGGTTGCGGCGCGCGAGGGCCGGGTTGTTCTTGCCTTGCTCCTCGATGTCCTCGTTGGAGCGGAGGGTCTTCACCTCGATGATCTTCTCGGCGGTGGCCTGGACGATGCGGTCGATGAAGACGCCCGGGAGGTCGATCTCGTGGGAGGCCAGCTCGCCGATGGGGACGATGTGCTCGGCTTCGACGATGGAGACTTTGGCGGCTTTGGCCATGAGCGGGCCGAAGGATTGGGTGGTGTATCTGAATTGGCAGTTGCCGGCCTCGTCGACCTTGTGAGCGCGGAGGATGGCGACGTCGCCGTGGATCGCGGTCTCCATGTTGTAGATTCGGCCGTCGAAGATGCGGGTCTCACGAGCCTTGCCCGGCTCGATGACCTCGCCACCCTTGAGCCGTTCCGGGATCTGGCCCGACTGAATAAAGGTGTTGACTCCGGTGGGTGTGAAGAAAGCCTGTGGGGTGTCAATCGCTCCACGTCTATGTGATATATCGCTCGTCAAGTACGTACGGGAATGCCTGCGCCGCCGCACCTCAGCTTCTCAGCCAAGGTGCCTTGCGGCGTAAGCTCGATTGCAATCTCGCCGTTGAGGTACTTCTTCTCCAGAGCCTTGTTGTTGCCCAGGAAGCTGCAGATAGCCTTGCTGACCTGGCCGCCGGTGATGAGTGGCGAAAGTCCGCCGCCAATGGCCGTGCCCGCATTGTTGGAGACAGCCGTCAGAGAGTGCAGGTTCTCAGCGCCACGCTTCGCCATGGCGCCGATGATGGTCTCCGCCGTCCCGCATAGTCCGAAGCCAGCACTGAGAATAGTCGATCCGGACTTGATGTCGGCGACGGCCTCATCGACGGAGTCGTAGACCTTCCGTTGGCCTCGTACCTTAGTCGGAGCACCACCAAGTGCTTCTCGGAAGAAGGCTGTACTGGTGCGGAAGGACCGAGTCTGGTTGGCATGCTGCTGCTGCTGCTGCTGCTTCAGTCTCCATCCGGCTCGAGAGGTTTGGGTGAAGCGTATCTGCACCGCCGGCGCTCCGGCGAGCTTCGGGAGGAAAGAGCAGGCGAACTCCATGGTGCTCGAATAGGTCAGCGCTCAGGAAACGCTTCTAGACAATACATGTAAGGATGTCGAGAGGATCGAGTCGTTCCAACCTCACTGGAGAGACGGGAGACGACATCGGCGTGGCAGGGATCAAGCAATTGCCGGAGCCCGGCAGCCCGGAGTCGAAAGTCGGCACCTCAACTCCAACTTCTCCGCCAGGACCACCTGCCTCGTCCTTTCCTCTCCCTCCTCCACCCCACACACCAGCCTGGAACACATGTATTTTGCAAGTGTAAGGCAGGTGCAATGCGTACTGCACAACGGGTGAGTGAGCGCAGCTGCCGTGTATGGATTTTGATGGCGGAAATACGCCCTGCTGCCTACGCTACTTCCATTCCGGGCAAGCATGGCCTCTGCTGCCTAGAGCTAGGGTCGGGTGGCAAGTGCCAAGTGTGAGGTTGAAAGGTATAACAACGACACTTCAGACATCCCAATGCCTACTTGGGCTTTTCGCATTCTCTCATCATCTGATCTTCTTCAGTCTTGACATCGGACCTCACCAGACTCCCAATCCCAATCCCCCGCACTCACCGCGACGTCTCACTCTCCCAACATGGCAGCCACGACACTCCCCGCCAAGCGCAAGAGAACTCAGGTCTCATACCTGGACGATGGCGGCGATGGATTCGATGAGGTATTAGGAGTACAGGTCGCTCTGGCCGACGCCGATGACGATGACGATGACAGCGACGTGGACATGAGTTACGGAAGCCACAAGGTACTTATGCCTCGACATTCATCACCGAGATGGTGCACAGCTGACAGTACCTCAGAATCCCCGTGCAGTCAAGAAGCGCAAGGCCGCGAAGAAGGCAAAGGGCGCCGCCAAGCCGAAGAAGAACGAGAAGCCGTTCCCGTTCACGCGATTGCCAGCAGAGCTTCGCGACCACATTTACGAGCTCGCCTTGACCGACGATGACGGCATCACCCTCATCGCCAAGACGAAGAAATACCGGCGCACCGTCGGCCCGGGCCCCATCGTTGATAACGACAACGGCCGATGGCACTACGACCGACGTCGTCGCCGCCGCCACGCCATCCGCCTATCCCAGTCCCAAGAAAGCCAGGGAGCCCCCGCCCGCAACGTCCTCGCCCCAGCCCTCCTCGCCGTCAGCAAGCAGCTCCATGCCAAGGGGATCAACTACCTCTACCAGCAGTCCATCATCCTCGAGGACACGTACGCCCTGCACAGCTTCCTCGCCACCATCGGCAGCAACCGCCCCCGCGTCACGGACCTCACGGTCAAGGCCTGGGGCACGAGCCGCGGCGCGCACAAGGCGATGAATTTCTGCAGCTTCACCCTGCTCGCCGACTGCACGAACCTCAAGAAGCTGTTCCTCGACTGCACGCTGGGCTGGAGGCGGGATCCGAAGGGTCTGGCGCGCCAGATCTACCGTGATGGGCTCTATTTCCTGGAAGCGTATGGTGCTGCGAATGGTGGCAAGGGTGCTGCGGTGGATCTTCTGGAGCTCAGCGATGCGAACTATGACAAGACGCAGGGCTGGGCGAGGAACCAGACTATGTTGCCGGAGAATGATGGGTTCAAGGAGCAGTGTCAGGGCGAGTTGAAGAGGCTGCTGGGATGTCGTTGATGGGTTGAGAGGTAGAAGGTCATGAGGGGGTGAGCTGGCTTCGACTTTGATGCTTGGGTGCACCGAGTAACCTGACTTCACTCGCGGGAGATTGAGGTCTGATGACGGAGCGTCTGCGCTCATCATGTCTAGCTGATCTGCGCTGCTGCACACGAGCATTGCCACGACATTGCTCACTGCGAACTAGCATGTATCTATCTTGAATCTGCACCCAGTCCAATGCTCCTTGGGAAACATACACGCAAATCCTCAGAAAGCCAGTCTTCCCCGTCCACGACCAGCATCATCGAGTCACATGTCAGTGAAAATGGATCCCTTCGAAGCACCCCCACCGCCAGTTCCAATACTACTGGCACGACCTCCAGCAACGCATGCGAACCCCCTTTCCAACTCCCCCAACCCCACCTGCACAGCACCACACCCTCAAATCTCCCCAGCAGCAATGGCAACCATGGCAACCACCGTACTCGCTCCCCAATCAGCCCAACCTCCATACCCTTAGCCCCCCATCCCACAGAGCAACCCCCTCCACCTCCCCCTCCCTCAACCCAGGAAGAAATCACGACCCTGAACCTCCACAACACCACCCGCGCCCATCACCACCACCACCACAACAACAACAACAGCACGCCAGCCCTCCAGTACTCCGCCACCCTCTCGCCTCAGCCGCGCAGATGCATGCGGATTATCTCGCTCGGGATAAATCGGCTGGAACGTGCTACTCTGCAGCAAGGATTAGGGCAAGGCCAAGGTGAGAACCTTTACACATCATCGCAGGGGTCCTCGCTCTCGGAAGCTGTGGGAGCGTGGTTCGGGGAGGGGGAGGTC
>NAJQ01000579.1:0-18957 GCA_005059865.1 Friedmanniomyces simplex
CACCGTAATTCTTGGCCCCTGTCTGCAGGAGGAATCGCTTCGGCGTTATACTGGCTTGGTCAATGGCGCCCAAGAAGTTCCTCAGAAGAGTAGCTGAAACGACGAGTCAGAACTCGACTGACCTACGCCCTGTGGAATACAGGCTTACAGTTGGTGTCAACGAGCTCCTGGGCATTTGACCACGCCCCGGCTCCGGGTTTCGGTTTCGGCTGTGCGTAGGAGTAGAAGAATATGTACTCCGCTTTCACCCCTTTGGCCTTGAGCTGAGCAGCAATCTCCTCCGGTTTGGCCAGGAAGTCACAGGCAACATGCTCCACTCTGGCGCGCTGCTCTTGTGAAAGAAGCGCCATCATCTCCTCGGGTGGCGGCCGTCGGGAAGCAGCCCAGACTTTCTTCCAACGCTGCGAACTTTCCAGGAGCACTCGCATGGTATGGAAGCCGGATATGCCATTGGCTCCGGTGACGATGGCCGTGAGGTCCTTGAGATCGGGCGAGAAGGTGGGCAGGTTGTGGAAGATGCCCTTGTTCTGGAGCGGCAGCTGCTCGGAGCCTGGTGCCATTGTGAATGAGGTGAAAGGTCTAGTAGGTCAGTTTGTGCCTGGAGAAATGTAGGAGATGACATCCTCATAGCACAACCCTCTACGTTGGCCCTCGGCGAGCATGCTGTCACGCCAGCGGGGTAACTCTATCAAGGAACCACTGTCAGCTCCGCGTTCGCTCGTGGCATTTTGGAGACCACGACGAGAAGGTGTTTCACTTCGGCGAGGATTGTGAATGGGTGGACGACGGGGCTGCCAGGAATTTCACAAGGCGTGCCTTGGTGGTGCGTTTGCGTCCCGATGCACGGATCCTCGATATCTCTCCGATGCAACATGGCGTGTCTTTTGGCCAGACGAGCCAGCAGCAGTGTGACCTCGCGGAGCAGAACAGCTCATCGATAAGTCGCGGCGTTGATGCTATCGCACTCGGTGACACGCGATCGACGGGTGTATCTCATGTCCACACTACTCCATCCCCCCGGCGGCCACCACCGCATGAACTCCCCATTGATGAGCACGCGAGCAAGACATCCGCGTAATCAGGAGGTAAGGCACAAAACAAGCATGCGGAGGCGAGCACCGAAGGAAGGCTCTCCCCGCGCCTCGGATCTACCTTACCACCTCACCTGGTGGGATGCACCGATAAAACGCAGATAAGGCGGCAGCTCTCACCAATGGCAATCACTGTCGCCGATATGCGCGGCGCACGAAGAAAACAAACAGATTGGAGGTGCCATTGAGCATCACCTTAAAGGTCACCAGGACCCTCAATGCAAGTCGGAGCTTTTCCCTACCTATACCTTACTCTCCAGACCGTCCTCGTTCAGTCTAAAACCCGAGCCTCACGCGCTGCGGGCAAACCTGAACCAGGAGTTGGCCCGGGATCCCCATTCACCACTCACCCAGCATGGCGCCCAACTTCCGGATCGATTTCGGCTCCTACATCCCTTCGACGCAGACGGTCAAGGAGAGATGCACCTCGCTGAAAGCGTGGGAGTTGCCCAAGCAAGAGAGCGCCCTCGCCCCCGACTATGTCTGGACGAACAAGGTGAGATGCTAGCCCGTCCCATCCTCTCACCAGTATACTCGACCTGACACCGCTACAGGACATGGACCCCGTGCCGCCGGAAGATCAGACGTGGACCTTGTGGACATGGATGGCCTACTGGGCGACTGACACGATCAATCTCGGCACATGGGAGACGGCCAGCTCCATCATCGCCGTGGGTCTGACATGGAGGGAAGCCATCCCCATCATGATCGTCGGTACCTTCTGCGTGGCCGTGCCCATGGTGCTTAACGGTGCGATCGGAGCCGCTCTCCACGTCCCATTCTCGGTCATCGTTCGTTCCGGGTTCGGCTACTACTTCGCCTACTTCTGCATCATCTCTCGATCCATCCTCGCCATGTTCTGGCTCGGGATCCAGGGTGCCAACGGTGCGAAGGCCATGCAATTGATGATCTCCTCGATCTGGCCGTCTTTCAATAACATCAAGGACACGATCGGCATGGAGACGCAAGGTATCTCGACCGAGGGCATGATCAGCTACTTCCTCTTCTGGTTGATTCAGCTCCCAGTAAGATACCGATGGGCAGACAAGTCCGAGACTTTGGAGACGCATGCTGACTATACCCTTCCCTCTCCAGCTACTCTTGATCCCGCCCACGAAGCTGCGGTGGCTTTTCATCGTCAAGCTCGTTGCGGCACCCATCACCGCCATCGCCACGCTCGGCTGGTGTGTACACAAGGCCGGCGGAAGCGGCGCGCTCTTCAACCAGCCCGTCAAGGTTCACGGCTCGGAATACGCTTATCTCTGGCTCTCATGCATGTCTGCCGTAACAGGATCTTGGGCCACGCTCGCTTGCAACATCCCCGACTTCAGCCGTTACGCCAGGTCTTCCAAGGGCCAGTACATTCAGCTGCCATTTCTGCCCATCATCTTCACCATCTGCGGTGTGCTCGGCATCGTCACCACATCCGCCACCCAATTGCTTTGGGACAAGGAGCCTCTTTGGAACCCACTCGATATCATCGCCCACTGGCAGGCGTACGGACACAGTGGCCGCGCCGCAGCATTCTTCGCCGCGACAGCGTGGTATATCGCCCAAGTCGGCACGAACATCACCGCCAACAGTATCTCCGCGGCTAATGATCTGACTGTGCTGTTCCCGCGTTGGGTCAACATCTACCGAGGCTGCATCATCGCCGCCGTGGTTGGTGGATGGGTGATCGTGCCCTGGAAGATCCTCAGCTCTGCTACGACTTTCCTGGCTTTCATGGGTGGCTACTCCGTTTTCCTCGCCCCTATGGCTGGTAAGTTACAATCCAGTGGAAGAATGGCCAGAGTTTCACTTGACTGACTCGTCGTGATCAGGCATCATCGCATCCGACTACTGGCTGATCAAGCGGCGCCAAATCGATGTCCCGGCCCTCTATGACCCGTACGGGAGGTACCGGTATTTCTACGGCATCAACTGGCAAGCCATGGTCGCCTTCCTCTTCGCCGTTGGCCCGAACCTCCCCGGGTTAGCCTACAGCATCAACCCCGTCGGCACGCACATCAGCCAAGGCACCAAGAACCTCTACACCTTCGACTGGCTCTTCGGCTTCGTCGTCAGCATCTTCCTCTACACGACCTTGCACAAGATCTTCCCAGCCAGGGAGAGTCTGATCGAGAAGACGATCGACGGGGTGGAGGCGTCCATGGGCCGGAAAGCCGAGGCGGGCAATGCCAGTCCGCCGCTGGAGAGCGGTGACGATGACGAGAAGCACGTTCATGCGCACAGGAAGCAGAGCGAGAGCTACGGGTACGCGAACGTGGATCCGATCCATCGTGCGAGGGATGTGTACGAGACGAAGGTGTAGAGGGCCGATGATTGTTGGCTTTTCTGTCGTTTGTGATACCCGTTGATTTGTGAAGAATAGATACGAGTTATATGAATGAGATGAGATCAATGGCTGAGCGGCCTGGAAGAATTGAATAACGCAAGACAAGTCTCTTTCCAGATCTTGGTGTCACGTTTCGGTGGCGACGTATAGCTCTGACCTCGGTGGTCCTATGCAGGTGTCATGGAAGAGGTGCCATGGTCTTCTGGGGACTAGAAAGCGCCCATTCCTCCATCTTTCACCTCGGTCGACGAGAGGAGTGCAGTAGCCTTCCCGTTCGCGTCGCGTGGGCCAATGCTGGAGCTCGCAGGACGGTGGCCAAGGCTAGAATGCTGGGAAGACGCGTGCATGTGGCTTGTAAGCACCAGCAACACTGTTGCGGGGTCGTTCCTAAGGTGACTGAGGGTGCTCGCATAGAACGACAGATAAAAGCAGCCACTACTCTTCACCAGATGTTCCCTCTGCACACAGAGTTCAGCTAACGAGCGCGAGGCGAGCTAAACGTGTCTACAAGCCAACGACAGCACGACACTAACATGCCCCTCCCCAAAGAGCAGCAAGCAGCCGTAAAGCAAGGCGAAGGCCACGATGCCACCGCCCCGGTCCAAACCATCCCCGTCCCCCAGGAGCCCGGTCCGGGCCAGATCCTCGTCAAAATCAACTGGACCGGCCTCTGCGCGTCGGACAAATCCCTCCTCCACGACGAGTGGGCCCCCTTCGGCGTCTCCATGCGACCGGAAGCCAAGGGTATCGCGGGCCACGAGGGCGCGGGCGAGGTCGTCGCCGTGCACGCGGACGTCGAGGGGCTGTGGAAGCTCGGGGATCGGGCGGGCGTGAAGTGGGTCGTCTCCGTGTGCCGGGAGTGCGAGTTCTGCACCAATGGCTCGGATGAGCTGCAGTGCGCCCAGCAGCTGAATAGTGGCTTCACGGCGGCGGGGACGTTCCAGGAGTACGTCCTCACGGATGGGAGGTATGCGACGCGCTTGCCGGAGGGGGTGAGGGATGAGGAGGCCGGGCCGATTATGTGCGGCGGGGTGACGGCGTATACGGCGTGCAAGCGCAGTGCGGTGAAGCCTGGGCAGTGGATCGTGATGATCGGGGCTGGGGGCGGGCTGGGTGAGTCTGTCGTACTCTCTGAGCCTCTTCAATGGTTGTGCTGATTAGTCCTGATACAAGGCCACTTCGGAGTCCAATACGCCAAGGCGATGGGCATGCGCATCATCGCCGTCGACGGCGGGGCCGAGAAGCGGAAACTCTGCACGGACCTCGGCGCGGAGCAGTACATCGACTTCGCCGAGACCAAGGACATCCCCGGCAAAGTCATGGAGGTGACCAAGTACGGCGCGCACGGCGTCATCGTCTTCGCCGCCGCGCCGCAAGGGTACCAGATCGCGCCCAGTCTGCTGCGGCCGGGGGGGACGGTGGTCAGTGTCGGCCTGCCCAGCGATCCGAGTGTGGTGGCCGGCGCGCCGCCGATTTTGCTGGCGCTGAAGCGGATTAATATCGTGGGCAGTGTGACGGGGACGCTGAAGGATGTGGAGGAGGCGTTGGATTTCACGGCGCGGGATCTGGTGCATCCGATCTTGACCAAGGGGTCGTTGGGGGATGTGGATAAGTTCTGTAAGATGATGATTGAGGGGAAGTTGCCGGGGAGGGCGGTGTTGAGGGTGGCTGGGTAGTCTGATAGTTATTGTCAGTATGTGAGCAAGTATGTGAGACACGGCGTTCGTTCGCGTTACGGCTACTGTGGAAAGTGAGCTCGGCAGACGACTTGAACGAGAGCGTGAATTCTGCTTTGAACATCCGAAAGATGATCATCATACACGCCATAGACGCGACATCTCCTTGAAAAATCCTTTCCTGCTGCGCCGGACGACCTTCGCTCAATATCAGAGGCCAAGCAACCCAGTGTTACGATATCATGCCGCAGCACCCAGCCCCGCCGACTCCTGACTATCCACGCCCCAAGTACTCGTAGGGCTCACGCGCCGACTCTCCTCATCCGCCACGCTAGAGCTCGGCGAAGTCTCCGGCGACACAATATAGAGCTCGTCGTAGTTCCCAAACACCATGCGACTCAGATACGCCAGTAGCGGTACTTTGATCGACGCGAGCGAGGAGTCGTAGTTGGGGAAGTCGCCGTATTGCTGCTTCTCCTCCGGCAGATAGAGATCGTGTCGCTTGACGTCGATGAACGAGGTGCCCCGCGGGATCAGCTTGCGTGTGCAGCGGAGGTTGTCATCTTGTCCGTGCCTGTCGTGTCAGTGAACGGGTCACACGTATGGAGGAGGAGGGCAATGGAACGCGACATACCTTTGTCCAGGCGGGCGCAAAGGTCCCTCTGCGACGACGTCTCCAGCTTCCCGCGGTATTTGTAGCACAGCACCGGCCGGCTGTCGAACTCATCGAGGCGATACCTCTCCGCGCTGCTCGAGGAGCTGTGCGTGGAGTCCGTCAGGCCGGTCTCGTTGCTCCGCTCCAGCGTGTGGGTGTTAGTCATTATCGGGGGGCGAGCGTCGTAGGCTGCCGATTTCTGTTGGTGGGGGAGCGTGCGGTCGCTTGCGATGTTATTACTGAGTGGCAGAGTGCGACAAATGGTCACGAGAGGGCAGCTGCCTGAGACAGGGCGACGCCCGGGGTGTGGTGTGGTGTTGGTGGAGGGTGTTGGGAATGATGGGCGGACTCAGAAGGACAGGTGTAGTGTAGTATTGTAGGTGTGTGTGTTGAGTCGTCAGCAGGGTCATGTACTGAGGCACTGAACGTTCCCGATGGTAGCCGCAGATCAGGTTGGTTGTGTTTCCGGGACCATCGAAGTTGCGAGAGATGACTGGCGAGTGAGTCGTGACCGGTTTGCTGCGCCGCTCGGCAGTGCTCGGCATGCCGGCGCACGGACCATCCGACTCCGGGAATGCAATTGTGGCGCAGTGGTCGAGACCTCCACGACGTCATCGATCGAACATTAGACAGCCTACAGCCTAACAACGGGAAGGAGTCTGCGACAGGCTTCCTCAACTGGCACCCTTTCCGCCAACATCGGTGAGTCACCCCCGGCAATAGCCGCTTCGTCACGGACGGACGTGCGAGTCAGAAAGAATCACAGCTTGGACGCTCGCATTACATGGACTACGAGAGACTTGGGCGCCTCGAGCGGCTGCCCGGTTCGATGCCGGTGCGCCAGACAAGCCTGAGGATGTCAAACACCCTGCGGAAGGTCTGACGGTCTTGATCACACAGCGCATTACATCGTCTCCTTAAATAAGGTACGTACCTGCATCGCCGCCACACATTGTCCAGGCTTCTCCACGATTCCGGGGGCTGATGACCCCGAGGATGACGCGGGACGACCCTTTGGACCAGCTCCAACGCGCATGCGGCTCGTTGTTTCAAGGGCTGCCTCAGCTGCCGTTGGCTGCTGAACACCACCGTCCCTCCTTTTCTGTCTGCATTCTTGTCGTTCCTGCATAGCGAGGCGTATTGAGTCTACATACACAGATGGATCGCGATCGCGTCGTTTCCACCTTTCCAGGCTTCTACATCATTACATATACACTTTGGAGGTAGTAGTGGAGCAACTGCTACAACCCGTCACGCAGCCGCCTGGTCGTCGAAGGCATCGGTCGGGCTCAACGAGCGCGCACGAGACCATCCTTCTATCAGAGAGTACTGAGACCGAACGTTCCTTGACAACGATCAACCAAGGGCCACCTTTGTCCTTCATCCCCTCCCTCCGAGCAGTATCCCTTGCTTCAGCTTTGATCTACCAAGCTGGATTCAATACCCGTCACGCCTTGGGCGTTCCTGAACACCGCCAGGATGGAGGGTGCTCCACCTGCAGCAGCCGACTCGCCCGTGTTGAGGCCACAGGATGATAAAGCCGCGCGAGACCGACGCTTGCGCTCGAGGCAGCTCGATGAAATGGGAGCAAGCGCTTCTACGCTGTCGGCGTCTGTCGGGCACGTCCAACACTCCCGGACTCCGAGTGCCAGACGAAGAGCAGAGACGCAGGATTCTGACAAAGCGGGCAGAAGCTGGGCGAGAGAGGTTGATGATGCTTGGTGGCCTTGCATCTTGGCGTTGGATGGTGGTGGCATACGGGGCTACAGCAGCCTTATGATACTGAAGGCGTTGATGCATGAGGTGTGGCTTTGGGAGCAACGGCTTGATGAGGAGGAGGCGAGGGGTGAGGATGAGGATGAGGTCGAGGTCGAGGTCGAGTCGCCCGTAGAAGCGGACGACGCAGGGTCTACTCAGGCAGTAGGAGGAGCAAGATCTGCGGGTCGGCAAGAAGGAGGCTTTCGAGACGAGATGGAGGCCGAACGAACAGAAGTTGCACACGGAGTGACAGCGCCCGGACCGGCGGCGTGGAGGCCACCCACGACTGCCGTACGCCATGACAAGCTTACAGCGGACATTTCCATCAAGAAAGCATTGTCCGAGGAGGAGCTCCTGCCCTGCCACTACTTCGACTTCATGTACGGCACATCAACCGGCGGCCTCATTGCGACGATACTGGGCAGGCTGCGGATGACTGTTACGGAGGGCCTCGAGCTCTATAAGAAGGTTGGCGACGATCTCTTCGGCAGGCGACGGAGCCGTATACCTCTAATGACGAAGTACTACCACGAGCCTCTGGAGAAAGCTGTGCAGGAAATTGTCGGCGCGCGGTGCCACGAGCACACCGATTGTGATGGCAAAGACGATCTCCACCCCTGGGACACGAACCAATTCGACGAGATCTTGGACGAGCGGGTACCTTTCGACGTCGGACGACCTCGTGTCTGCCAGTCCTGCTGCCTCACCGCAACTCACAACGCCGAAGTAGTGGAGGCGTACCTCCTGCGCTCCTACCCACACTTCTACACCGAAAACGCCCCGAACTGGATCACGCGCTACAACGAAGGCGCGGATGAGCTCCCTATCTGGAAAGTCACGCGAGCGACCTCAGCAGCGCCCTTCTACTTCAAGATGGTCGAGCACGAAGTTGAGGGCGTCAAGAAATCCTTCAAAGACGGCGGTATCCGCGAGAACAACCCTAGCGGCGCGGCCCTCAGCGAGTTCCACGCGCTCTACGAGGGCAGAGCCGACAGGCCGGCCTTGCTGCTGAGCGTCGGCACCGGCCGACCCGACACCCACGCCGACGGGTTCGCCGACTCCTGGCCGGGCCCCTTCGGCCGCCTCCCCCTCGTCGCGAAGTTCCTCGAGAAGCGGGCCGTCGTGCAGAACGTGCTCATCAAGTACACGGAGGGCGAGAAGCAGCACCATCAGATGCGCGAGCATGCGCACGGCGAGCATACTTGGTATAAGAGGCTGAACGTCTCGTCCGGACTCGAGGGCATGGCGTTGGATGATTGGCGCCGGGGCGAGTATGAGGGGCGAGCGGATGTGCCGGGTGGAGCGAGCTTGAGCCATATGCAGGAGGTGACGGAGCGGTATCTGGAGCGCGAGTTTGACCAGGATGTGGATTCTTATGCGCCGCCTAAAATTATGCTGCGGCAGGCTGCTGAGAAGCTGGTGCGGCAGCGGCGGGCGCGGGAGAGGGAGGGTGGGTTGAGGTGGGAGACGTTCATCGGGAGGCATCTTCCCCAGGCGCTGGAGCGCAAGGAAGGGAATGGCCATGCTGGGTGAGCAGGGCACCTCGGTATGGAGCGAGCGGATACCTGTCCGACCATACAAGTATCCATCGAAACATGCCTTAAGACTTCGTCGAAGAGTACCCACCCGACAGGGGTGACGTTCTCCCGCGGGTTGACACGATCCCGATCGTCCTTGCGCGGCGTTCGAATACCCGCCTCACACCTCGACTCCTGGGTCGAAAGCACGGCTCCTGCAGTCATACCATCGAAAATCAGAACGAGAGCCATCACTCGCCTAGCCCGGCTCAGTGGTGCTGCTGTGAAGCTCTCAGAGTCGGTGGCAACCAGAGTTCTCCTGGTGTCGAACTGTGGCGGGGATGGAATAACCCGGAAGAATACCAAGGGCGTCGCTGACAAGCAGAATCCGGAGGAGGTTGCGAATCGAACTTTGCCGAACAGCAGAAATCACCAGATTGTTCTTGGGAAGTTGAATGTCGTCCGGCTTCAACTCGTCAGCCGTGTGACTCGCGTCGTCAGCGTGATAGACCGCTCGCTAGATACGCTGGAGAAGGACAATAAGGAAGCTTGAAGCGATGATTCTGGATACCCTAGAGTCTTGTCGCTCCTCCAGCCAGCTAGGGTTTTCGTGTATAGTCAACATTGCCTTGACCCCAGTACTCGAGACATGCTCAACTCCGAGCCCAGGCTCACGTCGAGAACACTCGAACTGTGCTCCTCGGCCAACACGGCCGCTTCGAAGGCCGAGAAGCTCCCCATTTGTCACCTATCGAGCTCCCGATCTTATCGGAGGCGACCGACAGGGTCGAGTGCTTGCGATCACTACGACGTTGTCGAGATGTGTAGCACGAGCATATATACCCGCTCAGTCTCCCTCGTTCGTCTGATTCGAAGGGCTACCTCACCCGTCGGAGGCATAGCTGATACAGATCATATAGTGTGCGTAGTCAACACATTGCAATTACTACCTGGCTCGCAAACCAGTCGATCAGCATCCCATCGCAGAGCTCGACGTTCAACCTCCAAAAGACTTTTTGGCCCAGTAGGCTACCAGATCACAACACCCAGATCCCAACACCATGGCCCCAACAACAACCTACACCACCCGAACGATCCCCCGCATCTCCCTAGCAAACTTCACCACCCGCATCCCCGAAATCACCACTCAACTCCTCCACGCCGCGGAAACCGACGGCTTCTTCTCCCTGACCGACACCGCCATCACCACCCCCGAAATCGACGCCATCTTCGCCACCTCGGAAGCCTTCTTCGCCCTCCCCGACGCCATCAAGTCCACAGTCCCCTTCACGCACCAGAACGTCGGCTGGGAGAAACGCAGTCAAGTCCGGCCGTCGACGGGCGTGGCCGATCAGAAGGAGAGCTACCAGTTGCAGTTCGGGGCGAACAGGGAAGGGAAGTGGATTGCTGAGGAGGCTTTACCCGGGTTCCAGGGGAGTGCGCAGGGGTTCATGCGGAAAGCGCAGGGGGTGAGTGAGATGCTGATGCTGTGTTTCGCTCGGGGGCTGGGGTTCGCGGATGATTTCTTCGTGAAGGCGCATGATGCGCGGCGTCCGGAGTGCCAGTCGGTGTTGCGGCTGTTGCATTATTTCGAGGTTGATGAGAAGGCGGGACCGTTGCCGGAGTCTTACTATCGGGCTGGCGCACACGCCGACTGGGACTTCCTGACCCTCCTCTTCCAGCGTCCTGGTCAAAGCGGGCTTGAGATCTGCCCTGGCCGGGAGGTCGTGACATCCTTCGGCATGGGGGATCAATGGACTAAGGTCGACTTCGCGCCGGGAGACATCGTCTGCAATATCGGAGATTTGCTCATGAGCTGGTCGGACGATCGGTTCAAGTCGACGTTCCATCGTGTGAAGGCTCCCACGGAACCGGATGATTATTACGGGCCGAGATATAGCATTGCGTTCTTCAACCAGCCGTGTGCGGATTGCGAGATCCAGGGGCTGGGGAAGAAGTATCCGATGGTGACCGGGGCGGAGTTCACGAAGGCGGCGATGGAGAGGAATTTTACGGCGCTGAGGGCGAAGAAGGAGGAGTTGGGGCAAAAGGTGGCGAACTTGGAAGGCTCCGCGAGGGCTGTGGCTGCTAGTGCGTAGGAAAGGCGAAACTGAGATGAGTGATGCAGAGCTCTTTGCGAATCAAGCTACGACGGTCAAAAACTATCACAGCATGAATTTGCCATCTGTCGTTCTCAGCATCAAAGCTTCGCGCTTCCCCTACAGCACCGAGTCTCAGTGACGGTGCCCTCCGTATAGTGGACGAGCATAGCTTACTGCGCCCGCACAATGTATCCGATCCTCGGCAAATGCAATCGCACGCCATCGTTGCCGACTTCCAGCACCACCTCACTGGGACTCGTACCGACGAGCTTGCCGGCCTGTACATGCGCTCCTGGCTTGGCACTGTAGCAAAAACCGTCAGCATGCCAATACTGGACCTCAATCCCTCCTTCAGACAGCCGTGACTTACTCCGTGCTCTCAACCGTCACCGACGTTCCCGCAGCCAAACCCAACGCATCGCCCTTCATGACACTCGTCGGACCGTCCGCAGAGTACTCGCTCCCCTTGATCGTCTTCAACATCTCCTCACTCCCCAACACTCCCGGCTCCGCAGGTGGCAGACTCTCAATCATCTTCCACAGCTTCGGGAACGCATCCTTGCCATTTCCAGCTTCATGAGCCGCACCCAGATCCTTCATGCCCCAGCGCAGACACCAGATGAAGTGGATATCAGCTAGGCTGAGCTTGTCGCCGTTCATGTAGGGTCCAGAGCCGTTGGCGAGGAAAGTGTCCTCGACTTGCCTGCACCTCGACTGGAATCCGGCGACTGTGCTCGGGCGCAAAGTCTTCAGGTCCGGGCGCTTGACGAGCGGGAAGATTGATTCACGATCCTTGACAAACTCGGGCGTTAAAGCCTGAGGTGGGATGATACCGAGCATCTCGCGGAAGACAGTGTTGCCCCATTCCTCGAAAGGCTTGTCCGCCGGCAAAGTGGCGACAGCGCCGGAGGTGGCGAGCTTCGAGGTGATGAGGTCGATGATCAAAGAGGAGTCGGCGTAGACGTCCTTCCCAACAGCGAGGAGCGGGATGCGGCGGTAGGTGATGCCCAGTGCTTCCAGATCCGGGCGAGGGAGGACCACGGGTTGATCGCATTTCTGGTATTTGACGCCGGAGGCGGTTAGGAGGAGCTTGGTCTTTTGGCCGTAGGGGGAGAAGTCTGGTCGCAATTAGCGTCTCTGGTGGCGTACTGCTGTAGAATTAGGAATATACCATAGTCGAAGTGGATGATCGGATGAGACATCGTAGTCGTGGTCGATATATAGGTCAACGGCGAAGGGAGGAAAGAAGAGATGGGGAATCTATGGCATTAGAGTACTCCCTTACCATGCTGATCTCTGCCTACCTAAGGTACTAATACCTCCTAGCTCTCGGTGATGGGTAGAGATGCTCGGCCTCGGTACCGCATGTGTAGTGTTGGAGGCGGCCGAGCGGAGTATGATGCAATGGGTAAGTGGTCTGGACTGCGGGGCGAGGTGCCATTGCTATGAGCTTCTGCCAATTGGTCTCAATGCGCATGGGCTCTGAGAGACGCTGTCACACGAGACAGACTGCGCGGGCGGGTTTAACCGCGAACAGGTCCATGATCAGGCGTGGTGCGGTGTCGTGAAGGTAGTCATAGCATTCGGTACTGGCAATGGGAGAGAAGCTGCCGCCAGTATGTCGCCATCGAGAAGAGCCACCCAACCATGTGACTCTAGCCATCGGCGGCGGCGTCGTCGTCGTCGTTGTCTTCTTCGTCGTCCACGTTGTACGCTCCGTGGTAACAGTGTCGGATTGACCTGCGAGGTGATGTTCTTGACGGACTCGCCGCGGGCACGAGTCATGATCTCAACGCTAGCGGCGCAAATGACACGCTAATATAAGCTCATCATATGACGGGAGCTTCTTGTTCTTCGAACTCCTTCGATACCACGCTTCCCAAGCTCCATCGACATGTCCGGACGCAAAGACTTCTTATCACAGCCAGCGCCGGAGAATTACGTTGCCGGTCTCGGTCGTGGTGCCACCGGCTTCACAACCCGCTCCGATCTTGGACCTGCTCGCGAAGGACCTAGCGAAGACCAGATCAAAGAAGCGCTTGCCAAGCGCGCTGCTCAACTCGGCAACGCACCACCGACTGCATACGGCGTAGGAAAGAAAAAGGGTGAGGATGAAGACGATGGCCGCTTTGAGGATGCGGAGAACGAGGAAGGCCTGTTCGCAACGGGCAACTACGACCGGGAGGATGATGAGGCCGATCGGATCTACCAGGCGGTAGATGAGCGTATGGACAAGCGGAGAAAAGCGCGAAGGTATGTCCCACAGTCTTCGATCAACTACCTTCATCCTCCCCGAACGTACAATGTTCATGTGTTTCACAGCACCATTTGGAGCAGCATGCCGACGTGAGGTTTGTGAACAGGGAAGCCCGCGAACGCACCGAACAGGAGACCTACGAGCGCAACAATCCGAAGATTCAGCAGCAGTTTGCCGACCTGAAGCGAGCATTAGGCACAGTCAGCGATGAGGACTGGGCAAGCATACCGGAAGTGGGCGACTTGACGGGCAAGAACAGGCGGAACAAGCAAAATGAGCGGCAAAGGTTCTACGCCGTACCAGACAGCGTACTAGCCGGCGCGCGGGATACCGGGCAGTTGGGGACCGAAATCCAGGATGAGGGAATGGCTACCGAGGCGCCGAATGGCAGTGCTGACCAGGCTGATGGTACCATGACGAACTTTGCGGATATCGGTGCAGCCCGAAACAAGGTTATGCAGGTCCGTCTCGACGCTGCCGCACAATCACAGACCACCGGTACCGACTCCGTGGCCGGGACCAGCACCAACATTGACCCCAAAGGCTACCTCACCAGTCTAGGAAAGTCCGAACTCAGAGCGGGTGAGACGAACTTGGGCGATATCAAGCGTGCACGTGTCTTGCTGGAGTCCGTCATCAAGCGCAACCCACGCCACGGCCCAGGCTGGATTGCTGCCGCTCGATTGGAGGAGTATGCGGGCAAGGTGCAAGCAGCGCAGAATGTGATCCGGCGAGGCGCTGAGATGTGTCCGAAGAGCGAAGACGTCTGGCTCGAGGCTATTCGACTTTCTCAAGCGCACGGCAACAACCATAATGCAAAAGTTCTTGCCGCGAAAGCCATCGAGCACAATGATCGGAGCGTAAAGCTTTGGATTGAGGCAATGCGCCTCGAGCAGGTGCCGACGGCGATGAAGCGCGTTTTGCGGAAAGCCCTGGATCACATCCCGCAGTCCGTGGCGATTTGGAAAGAAGCAGTCAACCTCGAGGAAGACCCGAACGACGCCAAGCTACTACTTGCAAAAGCCACCGAAATAATTCCACTATCCGTCGAGCTCTGGCTAGCTCTCGCTCGCCTGGAGTCACCCGACCAAGCCCAAGTCGTGCTCAACAAAGCGCGCAAAGCCGTCCCGGCCAGCTACGAGATTTGGATCGCTGCCGGTCGCCTGCAAGAGCAGATTGGGCAGACGCAGATGGTGTTCAAGGTTATGGAGCGCGGTATCAAGCAGCTGGCGCGCGAGTCCGCCATGCTCAAGCGCGAGGACTGGATTACACAGGCCGAGGTCTGCGAGGAAGAAGGCGCGCCCCTGACGTGCCACGCTATTGTCAAGGAGACGTTGGGGTGGGGACTGGATGAGGATGACGATCGGAAGCAGATTTGGCTGGACGACGCCAAGGCTAGTACCAATCGAGGAAGGTACGAGACTGCGAGGGCTATCTATGCATACGCGATTCGGGTGTTCTACAATCGCAAGAGTGTGTGGCTTGCGGCAGCGGAGCTCGAGAGGCAGCATGGGAGTAAGCAGGCTTTGTGGGATCTACTGGGTGAGGCCGTGAAGTCGTGCCCGACGAGTGAGGTGTTGTGGATGCAGCTTGCGCGTGAGAAGTGGCAGGCGGGCGAAGTCGACGAGGCGAGGCGGGTCCTTGGTATGGCTTTCCAGCAGAACCCTGGAAATGAGGACATTTGGCTTGCGGCCGTCAAGCTGGAAGCCGACAATGGTGAGACGGAGAAAGCGCGGGCTTTGTTGGCCGAAGCGAGAAGCGAAGCCGGTACAGACCGAGTCTGGATCAAGTCCGTGGGTTTCGAACGCCAGATTCAGAAGGACTCGGATGCGGCGTTGACGCTCGTGAACGAGGGCTTGCATGTCTACCCCAAGGCGGCCAAGCTGTGGATGATGAAGGGCCAGATCTACGAGGCCCGCAACGCACTCCCACAGGCGCGCGAAGCTTACAACACCGGGACACGCGCATGTCCGCAGAGCGTACCCCTCTGGCTCCTCGCCTCGCGGCTGGAAGAGCGCATGGGCGTGCTAGTCAAAGCCCGCTCAATCCTCGACCGTGCGCGCCTGGCCGTGCCGAAGGACCCAGAGCTATGGACTGAGAGCGTGCGGCTCGAATACCGCGCCAAGCATATGCCGGCCGCGCAGCAGAAGATGGCGCAAGCGCTGCAGGAGTGTCCGACCTCAGGTCTGGTCTGGAGCGAACGCATCTGGCACCTGGAAGCTCGCACGCAGCGTAAACCTCGCATTCTGGAGGCAATACAGAAAGCAGACAGTGACCCCATACTCTTCGTCACCGCGGCGCGCATCTTCTGGGGCGAGCGGAAACTCGACAAAGCAGCTTCCTGGTTCCAGAAGGCCGCGATCCTAGACCCGGACTATGGCGATACGTGGGCGTGGTGGTACAAGTTCCTAGTGCAGCACGGGACGGAGGAGAAGAGGGCGGAGGTGGTGGGGAGTTGCATGGCGAATGAGCCGAGGCATGGGGAGTATTGGGCGAGGGTCAGGAAGGCGCCGGAGAATGGTGGGCTGGGGGTTGAGGAGGTGTTGAGGTTGGTGGCCAGGGAGCTGGAGTAGAAGGGAGCTCGTTGTCAACCTCGGTTTCGCGGCTGTCCCTTGCGGGAGGAATCTCTGAGTCAGCAATGTGAATGCAAATGTCACTCCTTCAAAGTTCCGTTGCACACCGCGTGCTTGCCTGATCCGGTTTGCCACGGCAACCGCTCTGCCGAAGAAGCGCTGCAATTTCACCTTTACAAGTATTCTCTTTTCACATCAACCGCTCAATGGCATTGAAAAGTATGACCATAACTATGGCGTTGAACCAAGACTCGACCATACCTGATGACAAGGAATGACAGAAGTTTGATAATACTGCAGACTAATCATACTGTAGCACAACCTTCGCGGTGTGACAACTGCCCAGGATACGACGCGCAGCGTTCCAGCTTCGCCCCCCTCAGCTGTAGCATCATCAAGACTCCTCACGATCGCACCAGAACTACGCAACCGCATCTACCGCCACGCTCTCGGAAGGGAAAGCCGCAAACGAGTCGTCGTACCAGCTTGCCCCAACCAACCAGGTCTCCTCTACACCTGCGGCCAAATCCGCTACGAGGCCCAAGGCATCTTCCTCCACGAAAACCACTTCTACACCACAGTCTACAACCTGCACTACACCGTCCCGCGCACCCACTGGTTCCACCTCGTACCTCACCGCAATATGTCCGCCGCTCTGGCGAGGGGTACGGTGATGCGTTGGCGGAACCTGCGGGGTTGGGTCGTGGCGTACCATGCAGGCGGGGCGACACGGCCAGAGGTGGAGGTGCATGAGGCTCCTGAGTGCTATCAGGTGGTTGCGAAAGCGTTCGAGGTCGTGGATCGCTTGGGGGACGGAGTGAGCTGGGCTGAGGTGGGCGAGGTGCTGGTCGAGTTGCTGGAGGGCTATCAGGTGGGTAAGGGGTTCGGGCGTGGGATGTGAAGCAGTGGTCGAGGGGCGACTCGCCGTGCGAAGAAAGCTGAGAAGGGTCGGGTGGGACGGTAGAGGGTCAGATCTGGCCGAGTCTTTGGCGTCGGAGGTGGTGCGAGGGATTTTGGGTACAACGGAGCACGTCTTTAGGTATACGCATGAGCTGTCAGAGGCATCGTTCGCGCTTTTGTTAAGTGCGCTTGGATAGCAGTGCTAGCCCAGCAAGTAGATGTCGATACTGAGGAGAACCAGGAGGAAACGCTTTGCACGAGGTGATCTCTTACACTACTCGAAAGACGCTATGCCCATGCTAACGATAGAATGTTCACCGCTATCCCTTACTTCTTCTTACTAAGTCTCAACCCCTTCACAAACAACTCCGCTTTCTCCTCCTCCAAGGCGGCAGTACTCCGCATACTGCTCGCCCAGCCCGACACCAAGCCTCCCGCTCGCTCCAACAGCGAAGACTTTCTGAGCTCGAGCTCAAAATCATCAAAAGCTTTCTGCAGGAAACCAGCCGAGGCTCCCTCGGGCGCATCACCAGTTTTTGACGCTCTCGGCGTCTCTGCCGTAGTGGGCGAAGGCGGGTTCGAGCCGAGTGGACTAGGCAGTTGCCCACCACTGCGGCGCTTACGACGTTTCGCGGACTCGAGGAGGTCGGTCATGGAGGGCTTCTTCTCCGTCTCCTTGATATTCCGACCCGCAGCTGACGGCACAGCAGTCTCAGGCTCCAGCGTATGCTCGAGATGGTCTGCCGTCGACTGCGATGCGATCGAGGCATCGAGAAGGATATCGTCGAACGTCGCGTTCGGCTTCTCCTCCTTCACCGGTAGCACCGCAGGCAGTGGCGGAGGCGGCGTACTAGAAACCGGAGTGTGCACGCCATACTGCTTGCCCCAGCGACACTCGGAAGGGTAATCGCATTTGCCCCAGCAGTCTTTGCCCGAGAAATCCGTCGACATGCTTCTAGTGGCTGAGGTTTTCGGCCACAGGTCGTTCAGCCACTCACCTTCCTTTGGTACAGTGGGTACGTTGAGAGGGAGCACTTCGTCTTCGCCCTCGTCACAAATTGCTGC
This sequence comes from Friedmanniomyces simplex, assembly GCA_005059865.1. Classification (NCBI taxonomy): domain Eukaryota; kingdom Fungi; phylum Ascomycota; class Dothideomycetes; order Mycosphaerellales; family Teratosphaeriaceae; genus Friedmanniomyces; species Friedmanniomyces simplex. The sequence continues at coordinate 17,933 of NAJQ01000579.1, forward strand.
CTCTCTCGTCTCGGCGATCGACCGCCGCCATACGCCCCAGGTCTTCCAGCCTTGGTAATCAAATTCTGACGCACAGGCCTTGTGCCGTACGATTTTCTTGTTGGTCCGTCGGCTGCGCTTGACGGTCGTCGTGCCAGCGCAGAAGTAGTGTCCATCATCTAGGCAGCGGCGCGTGGTACCTAGTTCGTAGACCCGGTTGCATAGATGGCATTGCCAAAGCCAGCGAAGTGGGTTGGCTGGCGGCGGATGGAGTTCAAGAGCGGCCTTGCTGCTAGCTTTAGGACTTGATGACGTCGACCGTGATGGTACAGTGGCAACGATAGGTGTGAGAGGAAGCCGTGGCGAGAATGGCGAGGGCGGAACGGCGAGTTTGGAGGACTTGTAGGGCGCTGCTGGGTTGATGGTGAGGTTGCGCGGCATCTTTGCTGGATTTGTCTCCGGTATCGATGACCTGTGTTAGTCGCTTGGTGTTGTGCGGACGAAGACCGGCTTCGTCTATGCTCTGATCCTCCGAGTCTGCTCGTCCAAGGCGTATTTATGTCTATGGCAAAGGAGTGTGAGTGTGAGACGGACACAGTCCAGGTCATTCGTTTGCAAAGGAGTGTCAGCGCTGCGATACACAGTCGTGGATGGAGATAAGACACAGAGAAGCAACAGATGTGATGAGCTGCTCGTGGGCTGGCAGATTGCGATGCTACGTTCAAAGAGGTGCTGCTCTCCGAGTGTTTCTGGTGCTCTTTGTCTTCGATATGGTGTCTTTGTTTGTGCGACTGTACCCGGCCCGGCGACGTGGAAGCTGGCTTTGTCATTATGCTCCGCGCAGATTGCACGAATATGGCGGGCACGTGTGAATGCAGGACTGTCCGTATCGAAGTGTGCTTTCACAGTCGGAGGCGTCACGTGACTTTGATGAAATGCTTCTTGCGCAGTGAAGGGTTGAACATTGGCTCCGTGCGAAAGCGTTCTTTGTCCCAAATCTGCGTCCCCGAGTCCGTAGCCAGCATTGGCCTATCCTGTACCTCAGC